>PVJI01001479.1:161714-180036 GCA_004026765.1 Micronycteris hirsuta
CAGGCCCAGCAGAGGGAGCCACAAGCCTGGATCACTAATAGATCCAAACAGGTTGCCCAGGGCCAGCCACAGGCAGCGTCTGACATAGGACTGAACCAGAGTCCTTCCAAAGAGGCCCAGAACCAACACACCCAGTAGCCAGCTTCAGATAATATCAGAGCAGGATCCATTAGGTTTAATAAGCAGCATATCCACAGGAAGATCTCAACAGGCACTGAGCCTGGCTAAGGAGAATTCCAGTTCTTGTGATCAATACTTGCACAGTAGCTTGTGTGCTGTGCCGTGGGTGGAACCTCACAGCCAGCCAGCCTGAGGGTCAATCCCGCACATGAACATACCAGTAGCAATTGAGACTCAAAAACAATAGGAGGGTCCACATAACGTACACAAGGGGCATTCCTAGAGCGCCCCTGTCAGGTGATCAGGGAGATTGCACCACTGGGTCCCCTAAGACACCTACTGCATAAGGCCACCATACCAAGACTGGGAGTCACAGCAGATCTACCTGATACCTAGAAACAAACACAAAGAGGCAGCCAACATGGGGAGACAAAGAAACAGGCCCCAAATAAAAGAACAAGAACATTCTCCAGAAAAAGAACTAAATGAAAAAAAGGAAAGCAACTTATCCTATAAAGATTTCAAAGTAATGATGTTAAGGATGCTCAACAGCATGAGAAAGGACATAGAAACCACTAGAAAGAATAAATCAGAAATGAAGAATACAATATCTAAAATAAAAAGTACTCTGGAGGAATAAATGGTAGATTTGATGAAGCAGAGGATCAAAGCAACGATTTCAAAGACAAGGTAGAAAAAAACACCCAATCAGAGCAGCAAAGAGAAAAAAGGAATTAAAACAATGAGGATAGTTTAAGGGACCTTTGGGTCAACATGAAGTATAACAACATCTGCATCACAGGGGTACCAGAAGGAGGAGAGAGAGAGCAAAAAATCAAGAATCTATTTGAAGAAATGATGACTGAAAACTTTCTTAATCTGGTGAAGGAAAAAGACACACAAGACCAGGAAGAACAGAGAGTCCCAAACAGGATGGACCCAAAGAGGCCAACACCAAGACACATCATAATTAAAATAGCAAAGGATAAAGTCAAAGAGAAAATCTTAAAAGCTGCAAAAGAAAAGCAGTTAGTTACCCACAAGGGAATTCCTATAAGACTGTTAACTAATTTCTCAACAGAAACATTTCAGGCCAGAAGGGATTAGTATGAAATATTCAAAGTGATGAAAAGGGAGGACCTCCAACCAAGGCTACTTTATCCAGCAAGGCTATCATTTAATGTTGAGGGGGAAATAAAGAGCTTCCCAGACAAAAACCAATGAAACAAACAAAAACAAAAAAGCAAAACAATCCCCCCCACCCCAACAAACTAAAGGAGTTGGTTACTACCAATCATTATTACAAGAAATGTTAAAGGGCTTACTTGAAGAAGAGGAAGAGGAAAAGGAAAAGGAGGAGGAGGAGGAGGAGAAGGAGGAAGAAGAAGACTGAGGAGGAGGAGGAAGAGCAGGGAGGGAGGGGAGGAAGGGGAGGAAGTGGAAGAAGAGAGGAAGAAGTGGAAAAAGAAAAAAAAGACAGAGGGACATAGTTTTCAAAATAAAATGACAATAAATATGTACCTACCAATAATCAGTTTAAATGTAAATGACTTAAATGCTCCAATCAAAAGACATTAAGAAGCTGAATGGGTAAGAAAACAAGGCCCATATATATGCTGCTTTCAAGACACCCTCCTCCAAATGACAGATACACACAAACTAAAAGTAAAGGGATGGAAAAAGATATTTCATGCAAAATAAAGGTATAAAAAACTGGGTTATCAATACTTATATCTGAAAAAATAGACTTTAAAACCAAGGCTATAGTAAAAGACAAAGAGAGACACTACATAATGATAAAGGGAGGAACACAGCAAGAGAATATAACCCTTGTAAACATTGATGAACCCGAGATAGGAGCACCTAAATATGTAAAACAAATCTTGATGGACATACGGGGAGATCTTGACAGTAACACAGTCATAGGAGGGGATTTTAACACCCCATTGACATCAATGGATAGATCTTCCAGGCTGCTGTGTCCTTATTGAATTAAATCAACAAGAAGACAGCAGCCTTAAGTGACACATTAGGTCAAATGGATTTAATTGATATCTTAAGAGCATTTCAACCTAAAGCAGCAGAATATATACTCTTTTCAAGTGCACATAAAATGTTTTCTAAGATAGACCACTTGTTAGGATACAGAACAAGTCTCAATAAGTTTGTGAAGATTGAAATCACATCAAGCCTCTTCTCTGACCACAGTGCTATGAAACTAGAAGTCAAGCACAAGAGGAAAACTGAAAAACACACAACGTCATGGACGCTAAATAACACGTTACTAAGCAATGAATGGGTTAACAATGAAATCAAGGAAGAAATAAAAAAATACCTTGAAATAAGTGAAAGTGAGGACGCAACAACCCCAAATCTTTGGGTTACTGGGAAAGCAAGTCTAAGAGAGAAATTCATATAATTATCAGACCTATCTCAAGAAAGAAGAAAAAGCTCAAATAAACAATCTAACTTTACACTTAAAGGAACATGAAAAAAAAAACAGGAACAAACTGCCAGTGACCTGAGGGGAGGGAGGAACGGGAAAGAAGGGGAGGGGCAAGCCAAGGAACATGAACAGGGGACTCATGGGCATGGACAGACTGTGGGAGTGGGGGAGGATGGGGCAGGGGGGAGCAATGGGGAAAAAGGCGGGACAACTGTAATTGAACAACAACAATAAAATAGCAAACAAAGCCCAAAGTGAGTAGAAAGAAGGAAATAATAAAGATCAGAGCAGAAATAAATGCAATAGAGTCTCCAGAAACAGCACAAAAGATCAATGAAACCAAGAACTGGTTTTTTGAAAAAAATAAACAAGATTGGCAAATCTTTAGCCAGACTCATTAAGAAAAAAGAGAAAGGACCCATATAAATAAAATCAGAAATGAAAGAGGGGAAATAACAACCGACACCAAAGAAATACAAAGGATTGTAAGAAAATATTACTAACAACTATATGCCAACAAATTGGACAATCTGGATACTATAGGTAAATTCCTGGAAATAGATAATCTTCCAAAACTAAATAAGGAAAAATCAGAAAATCTGAATAGACAGATTCCAACTACTGAAACTGAAGCAGTAATAAAGAAAGCTCCCGATGAAAATAGCCTTAGACCAAATGGTTTCACAGATGGCTTTTACCAAACATTCAGAGAAGAACTAACACCTCTTGTTCTCAAACTATTTGAACGAATTCAAGAGGAGGGAAGACTTCCAAGTTCATTTTACAAGGCCAGCATTATCCTAATTCCAAAACCAGGATAAACACACTACAAAGAAAGAAAATTTTAGGCCAATATTCCTGATGAACATAGATGCTAAAATCCTCAAGAAAATATTAGCAAACCAAATCTAGCAACACATTAAAAACCTGTACGCCATAATCAAGTGGGATTTATTCCAGGGATGCAAGGTTGGCACAATATCTGCAAATCAATAAACGTGATAAACTGCATAAACAAAATGAAGGATAAAAACCACATGATCATATCAATAGCTGCAGAAAAAGCATCTGGTAAAATCCGGCACCCAAAGAGACATAATGATAAAATGCAATATATAAATCTTGACTGGATTCTGACTTGAACAAAACAGTTAAATAATTTTGAGATAATTGAAGACATTTTCATATAAGCAATAAAATGATGAAGAAATTCTTACTTTTCTTAGGTGTGATAATGGTATTACGATTAAAATAGAGAATGCCTTAATTCTTAGGAGATGCACCCTTAAATTTTTAGGAGTGATTTGTGATAATTTGCACAACTTACTTTCAAATGGTTCAGGAAATCACTTACACATGTATGTATAATGTGGCAAATGTTAACAGTTGGGTGAATCTAGTTAAATGGAAGATAGTTATTCACTATATTATTGTTTAAACTTTAAACACATATAAAAAATAAGGAAATGTAAAAACTAGAGTGATTTCACCTAATG
Organism: Micronycteris hirsuta; assembly: GCA_004026765.1. Classification (NCBI taxonomy): domain Eukaryota; kingdom Metazoa; phylum Chordata; class Mammalia; order Chiroptera; family Phyllostomidae; genus Micronycteris; species Micronycteris hirsuta. The sequence continues at coordinate 165,777 of PVJI01001479.1, forward strand.
ATTCGATTTGTGGCTTTTCTTAGAAAGTCTGATTTCCCAGTACAGTAATGAGCTGTAACTACGTTGCTTATTGAAGTCACTTGCCTGGCCCTAGGGTTTGCAACCCATGAGATGGAAGCCAACAGCCCTGGAAATTCTCTTCGCCGATTCTCTTCATTGGATTGTTGCTCTTAAATCCAGTAAGAATGACCTAAAGTGCTCTTCCATCGGGGAAGGCCTTTCACCTTGAGAAGGTGAAGCAAGACTAGGGAACAGGAGGCTTGGGCTAGACACATAGGTGGTGTCTTTTCTTGATAAACACTCAGCCTAGTGCTTGTCTCCAAGATCAGGGACCGGATCGAAATGTGAGGTGAAAGATCAAGTCAGTAGCAGCGGGTGCAGTGATTTTCATCTGGAACCACCCTTCAACTCCACCTTCCGGGGTCTGGCGTCCTAGCCACACAAGTCAGGAAAAGCAGAACTGACCTTCGCTGACAAATAAAAAAGTAGCCCCCAAAGAATCAGGAAAATCATGATAGAGACTCTATCCGTGAAGCAATGCTGGGAAACAGAACTGGGGAGGAATGGCGACTGATGTCAACTTTACACACGAGTACATTATTCATTATACTGTTTATTCATTTCAAACTAGAAAAGACTGCAAACAAATGACAAAATTCTTGGTGATGAATCCCCTGGTGTTTGTTATATATTTCTTTGTGCTTTTTTCTATTTTTAAAATTGCTCAGAAACCAACCAACCAAAACGTGCTTCTGCCTCACACGGGACAGAAGGATTTCCCATCTCCATCCCACAGACAAACTGACTTTGGAAGTGTCACCTATAGGAATGTGCGGTCAGTCTCTTTCCAGAATGAAGGAAGAGGAAGTAAAATCATAAGGCTGTAGTTTTCCTGAATACTAAGAACCACAGATTTCACTTTGAAATCACCAGGATCAAGGTTTTTGATCCAGTATTTCCCCTTAGTCCCCCAGTGGCTACAGAAAGAGGCTAGCAAAGGAAAATACAAGACCAAAAAAATATATGGTGTCTTTCTTATATATAATATAGTTTCTCTTCTTTTTCTGACTCAGGAAGCTAATAAAGCAAGATCCCTTACTTATGATGTAATCTCCCCCTTTTTTTTAATTTTGAAAGCTAGTAAAATTTAAAAACAAAGTTGATGACTCCTTTGAGATTTTAGCTAAACAGACTTTTCTCTAGCTAAACAGAGGTTTGGCACACAGGAGCCGAGCCCACGGATAGAATTTCCCGTGGGGAATCAGGCCTGCATTGTACCTAGGCTGCTATGAGACTTGCTTTTACTAAAACTCTCTCACCCTGGATTGAGGCTTTACTGCATATCTCTAAAGTAACTTCCTAAAGTCTGTGCTAAACCTCCCAAGTATGGAGTGTGGCCAGTTCAACCACTTTTCCCCTGGATCTGTAACACCCTTCTCTTTGAAGTAATTAGCAACATTCTTCCCTTTGTTATCTGTAAAAGATAATCACCTGCAGGAACCTCTGCATAGTAAATGAGGACCTGTGCTTAGTAAATGAGGACCATCCTCAATGTGATGTGCCCAGAAAAGCAATAGAAGCCTGTCCAGGCAGGGGTCCGGGCCCTCTCTCTCACTTAGAGAGTGGCCACGCTGCCCCTTTTTCTCCACAGGACTTCTGTAGTCCGTGTGCATTTGTACATTGCAGCCACAACACACGGACCCCGTGCAGGCTCAGGGTCCGCATCAGGACTCGGGATCCTAGGAACAGCGAACTGATGCTCTCTTACTCAGGGAAAGACTTAACACACCAGTAGAACTAGCAACGCTGTTGGGATGAGACTGAGTTTACACCATCCTGCAGGTTGAGAAATGGAGACTGCTGGTTGTCTGCATAAAGTGCTACACTGTTTTGTCTGGTAGGCCCAGTCCCTACAGTGTGAAGGGAGAGTCTATGAAAGGAGAAAACCTGAGGAAATGTGTAGGTGTGTGTAGAATTCTGTAGCATTTTTCAGATTGTAATGTTGTTGAGGTAGTTTGCCCTCTAAAGCTGTGTGGCTGGCTCTGGGGCAGTCCTGCCTAGATCAGTGTTTGAACTCTTGGGCCCCCACAGCACGGGATATTCAGCAATGACTGGGCTGTATTTGACCACTTTTCTGAGAGTGGGGCCTATAACACCACAGCATCCAAGGTCTAAGATTGAGATGTAGCATGTTTCAAAAAATTTTTAAGCTGTATAAGACTTTTTTTTTTTTTACAAATGAAATCTGTGTTTAAAATGATGTAAGTTCTAAAATTGCTCTAGTAGTGGCAGGGGCGGGTATGTAAGAGCCTATTATTTCCTCTACCCTAACTCTCTAATGCATCTCTTTTGAGTTCCCAGGATTCATTAGAGCATTTTTAAATGACTGGTTAAAGTACTGGCAGAGAGTGTAAGGACTGATTGCCCCAGGTTGGCCAAAAGAAGCCAGAGAGCACAATCTTGTACAGATAGCTTTGTATTTTAAAAGGAAAATACACTCGCTTTACAACATGGTATTGATTGATATTGAGTAGGAAAAGGAGGAAGGTGAAGATGAGGAGGAGTAAGAGCTATCGATTAAGAAGGACTTATTGGGGGAGGCACTGTGATAACATAGAAAAACATGCTTAGCTCAGAGCCAAACAAACAGTTCTGACTGCCAGCCCCAGCTGTGTTGCTTCAGGTTGCTCTGTTAGCTTGGACAAGCCCCTTCATCACGTTGAGCCTCCAATTCAAGTATTACGTTAGATAATATATGCAAAAGCTTCTGGCACAGAGCTGGGCACACGGCGGGTATGGAAGAAATGTTGGGTGAGCCCTTTGCTTCTGAATGTATCTAGCACCCTTCAAGCTATGAGGCGTTTTGTCAGGCACTATGGTCAAGGATGAATAAGACAAATCTTTATTCTCAAAAATCTCAAGGCTATTTGTAAAAACAAATGACATATTTCTGGAAAATTCACAGTACAATGTCTATTGCAGGGCAGTTTATGTTAGGTGCCAAATAAGCCATTCAGATATGAGCAATTATTGTGCATTGAAGTGATCCTGAATGCTACTTGGGGTATGAGTAGGGTTTGGTGGGATGAGAGACCAAGAGAACAGTGTTAACCAAGTGAGAAAGAGAGCTAATAAAGAGGAGCACAGAGGCTACATTATCCTCAAAACTCTTGCTACAGGGCTGGGAAGTGAGCGAAAGTACAGCCAAGTAGTTCTCTTTCACAGAGTGGGGAACCGAGACCAGGGAGGCTACGTTCTCACCGAGTCAGCAACCCCCAGCTGCCCCCTCTCCAGCTCTTTCAGTCGTTAGACCACATTGCCATCAGCCTTCAGTGGCATGCCATTGAAAGGGTGTCTAGGTAAGGTTGGGTCACCTGAGTAATAACAGATTTTTACATGGGTGATGAGACTTGAAAAGTGATTATAAGTAGGACGCAAGACAGAGGGAAGCTACAGGGATGGATACAGAGGATTATATCTTCAAACTGTTTGGCCTAGATCTGAGCTCTTGAGAGATGGATAAGTAGAGAGTAATTAGGAGTGGTGAACTTTCTGAGCCAAAGATAAGAGTGGTTAAAAGGAGACCAAACAATATCTATTTGAGAACTCACACACCAATGCCTTTCCATAGTCACTTTTTACTGTAATGGACGTTGCATTCTTGTACAAAAAAGGATCAATTTAATATAAATTAGCATGTGAAAATCCTAAAAACGTGGCATGTGAAGCTAAACAAACAAGCCACTAAGAAGATAAATCAGAGCTGATTGGGCACCAGTCCAGCCATTCTGTTTGCGAAAACCCACAGATGACGTACGTCAAGTCGCAGAAATGGTATCGGTGTGCTGTGACCACACATCCAGCCTCAGCCAAGGCTGCCAACAGACCCAACCACCTTCTCAAATTAAAGCTGAATTCTCATTTGAAGCCATTGTAAGCGTGGCTTTTTAGAGTAAATATTTTATGGAACAAAACAATTTGTATGCAACTGAAAAGAGCTAGCAAATACTTGGCTAGGCAAATGAATGGTTTGGTTTTTGAGAGAAGAGTGAAGAGTGAAGTGAGACTTAGATATAGCCTCCAAAAAGCCAAGTGCAGTCAGCTGGGTGGATGAAGAGCCCTGGTCAGCATCTTCAGCAGGCTTGTGGGCGGCGTTGCAGCAGGGTCCTACGTGCCTTTCCCTTTGTCAGTGAATCGTGGTCTGGGAGCCTGTCTGTCGGTTTGCACGCACCATACTCTAGAGCAGCGAGCTGCTCTCCAGCTCTGGTTTCCAGACCACTCTGCACACTTAGAAGTTACTGGAGGGCCCCAAAGTGCTTTTGCTAAAGTGGGTAATAACTGAGAACTGTTCACTTATTTATTCATTTAAAATGACAATAATAAATGATTACATAATAACATGAGTAACACTTTCATGACAATTCTATTTTCCAAAACAAAACATTTAGTAAGAGACATAGCAGCACTGTTTTATGCTTCGGTGAATGTCTTTCGTGGGCGGTGTAATATAAAACAGCCATGGTCTCATGTTTGCTCTGCGTTCAATCTGTTGTGACATGTTTTGGTTGAAGTATATGAAGATATGGCCTCAAAGGGAAGAATATCTTAATAGCCTTTCTATATAACTATGTAGCCTCTGAAAAATTCCACTGAACATTCACGAGAGAATGAGAAAGAAAAGGACACATGACATCTTAGTATTATCATGTACGTAGTTTTGACCTTGTGCATTCCTTAAAAGGCATTTGTGATTCCCGGAGACTTGAGACCACACTGGGAGAACCCGTGCTCTGGCCTTTCTCTAGCTTACACGGGCCAGATGTATTTCCAGGGGAAATGGAGTTTCCTGTTACCTGTGGATGATTTTTCAAGTAAACTAAGTATGGACTCTAAGTATATGATATTCAACCTTATTTCTAGATCTTCCAAAAAAAAAAAAAAACTCCCACCTTGTTCCAAAATAACTGCCCCATCCCACAGCACACTTACGTCGGATGATCTGATTTTGTGTGGAACTATGAGGAATCTGCGAAAAGGTCACTCATCAAGATTGTTTTGTTCTTAATTGTATTTGTGTCTTTATCAAAATATTGCTATTTAAAAGCCTCAACTCCAGGCAAGGAGACACATTTGTTAATCTTATTTAATTTATGTATACAAAAGTATTTACTGGTTATCTCCCATGTGGCCAAGTTCTGGGTAGTGGGATTGTAGTTGACTCAGGAACGACTTGGGGGTTAGGGATGCAGACCCTCCACTCAATAGAAAATACATGTGTAACTTTTAAGTTCCTCAAAACTTAACTACTAATGGCCTACTGCTAACCAGAAGCCTTGTCAATCATATAAGCTGTTGGTTGACATATGTTTTGTATGTGGCATACATTAAGTACTGTATTATTACATTAATGTAAACTAGGGAAAAGAAAATATTATTATGAAAATCATAAGGAAGAGAAAATAGTACTGTAGTATATTTATCAATACCATAAGTTTATGCTCTTTACAAGATGAATTGATGTGTACCTATATCAATATTGTCTTGTATGATACAAAATATTGTAGATATTATATATATAACTAACACTAGGCATCAAAAATAAAAAAAATGAGGTGAAAAAGAAAATCATATTTATTTACAGGTATAACGATTCATGCATTGATAACGAACAAGTAACAGTATAGCGTAGTGTAGTCAGTGTGATTGCTGCTTGGTAGTAAGGAAATCTCCAAAATTTTTTCCCATATATTTACTGAGAAAAAAATCTGTGTGTAAGTGGACCCTGCAGTTCAAACCCTGCTGCTCAAGGCTCAACTGCATAAGACTGAATCAAACAGTCCCATTTAGCCAAGAAGCTCACAGTCCTTGAAATATGAAGAGATAATTACAAAATCACACAGCTCATAAGCACATTCTCTGGAAGAAAAGAGGCCAATGTGGCTTCTTGGCAATGGAATTGCTTTCCTGTTCGTACTATAAGTAGCAATGAAGGCAAGAACTGATGACTGTCAGAAAGCCTGCAATGAAACAGGAGTTATGATAACACCCCAAGGAACAGCTATGCCTTTCACAGTCCGCTCAGGATCTTAAAAATATTTTTCTTGAGAAATGAACAAAGGTGACATTTTTACCCTTTGGGCTTAGAAGTGGGTCAGTGCACGTTTCGAAAATAAACAACTCCTGGCTGACTCCACGCAGATGTCATGCGCAGCTGTCCAAGCAGGGGCAGAGCGGTGTCGACGACTCGCTGCCCATTTACATTCAAGCATTTGGGCCGAATTCGTGAAACATAGGCCACTTGTGCGTGAAATGGTTTGCTTCTCTTTCTGCTGTTTAAATCTTTACTTTTTAACTGCGTACCTGTACAGGAGCTGCCATCTTTACTCAACGAACACTTGTTAAAATTTTTTGAATACTTATTAGGCACCAGGTGTTACACTGAGTGAATAATGATGGATAAAGCCCTAACTTATGATAGCTACTTATTGACAGGAACTCTGAGCTAATACGCCATCAGCTGCTATGAATTACATCAAATATATGTATTTCTTAACAAAACTGTTGAGACGCTTCTGGAGTAGTGCTGCCCACAGGATTACTTGTAACGTAGACATGTCCAATACGGTAGCCATCAACCACATTCTGCTGCTGAGCACTTACAATGTGGCTAATGCAATGGAGAAACTGAATTTAAAATTTCATTTAATTTTAATTAATTAAAATTTAAATAACCACATAGGCTAGTGACTACAGTACTGAATAGTACAGTTCTAGAGGACCCAGAACTACACAACATAACTTTGTATTCTAAACCTCTCAGCCACATGAATGCTAGGCATGTGATAGGATTTTAAAAGATACTTTTATGTTAAATTATATTATTCATATTGTTATTGAGGCTCAAATCTGGGTTAATGTGAAGATCAACAGGCTACTTACTTGGCTCTAAAGCTAAGAATAGATTTGAGAGTAATGACTAGAAGGTTTATGTGACTAGATCTCTATTTTAAAGTGATCAGGGCATCTTGGGAAATCCATTGGACATTATGGACAATCATAGACTAGAGAAGGCATTGGGAGGTTTTGATATTGTAATAATCTATGAATTGAAAAATTAAGCAAATAGCTCTGGTGAGAGTGGAATAGCAAATGCAGAAATTAAAGACCACATGTGGCAGACAAAAATCAGGAGCGATAGCTCAGGTGAAGAGGTCCCTCCTGAGGAGCCAGGTATCCCAGCTCCACACCAGGCCCCCTTGCCCAGGGTCCTAGCACCTGGAAGAGAAGTCCCTAACAGCTGGCAGTAAAAATGAGTAGGGATTGTGGCCGAGTGAGACAGAGGCTTAAGGAGCCCCAGGAGTTCCTCTTAAAGGACCCCCATGCACAGATAAATGGGACTCACTCACCGAAAGTTCCAGCGCTGGGGCACCTGGACACACCGGGAGGAACTGAGTTGTATGGCATTGGGCAAGAGCTGGAAGGATAGCATTCTCCCAGACAGAAATGCTGGCAGATTGTTTCTTTTCTGAGCCTTCCCAGAACGGAGTTAGCAGGTGGACATCATATCTGAGTCCCCATCAACCTGGCTAACAGGTTAGCCCCACCCTGGTAATTCCCTGAGGCCCCACTTCACACAACTGGCCAGTCTACTCAAGCCATTTCCAGTGGCTTTTCCATACAAATGGCCTGTCTTGGCCCATGCTTCAGCCTTTTCTAAAATCTTTCAAATAAGCAGAATGTGGCCCTGGCATGCTCTATACCTGTCACTAAGTGGCTCCGGGTCTGGCACTAGTGGCACCTATTCCTGGTTTACAGCCTGGCCTCTCTGAGAGAACTAGAAGCAGAACTAGCCCAAGCAGAACTAGCAGCCATTGGCAGGTCACTTTGTAGTTTATGCCGAGTGGCCCTAGACAGAACACTGGCAACAGGTCACCTTGGCCTGCACCACCCTGGAGGCCCCAGAGCCAGCAACCCAGTGGATAGCTTCAGACCATATTGAAACATCACTGAACCATCTCCATAGCAATGCACTCAAGAGGCGGACTCAGCGAGCCCCAGAGCCCTACCAAAGTAAGTCTTGCTTCACAGGGTGGGCCCCAGCACAGCTGATCCTCTGCAGTGGTCACAGCCAGTCCTCACGACTGGCCTGGGGGCAAATCCCTTCCACAGTGGTACCAACAGCAATCAAAGCTCAACTACAAGAGGAGGGTGTTCACAGCCCATGAGTTTTGGGGGCTGCACCTGGAGGGCCCAGCTCAGGTAAATGGGCAGATTGTGCCACTGGATGCTACGGGACACTTATGACATCAGGCCACTCTACCAAGCCCAGAAGATGTAGCAGCTCTACCTAATACACAGAAACAAGGGCAGAGAGGCTGCCAACATGAGGGGGCAAAGAAACACATCCCAAATGAGAGAACAGAGCAAATCTCTGGAAAAAAACTAAACAAAATGGAGACAAGAAATCTAACAGATGCAGAGTTCAAAACACTGGTTGTAAGGATGCTCAATGAACTTAGGAGAAGAGTAGATGAACTTAGTGAGAACTTCAACAAAGAGATAGGAAACATAAAAACAGAGATAGAAAACATAAAAAAAAAAAACTAGTCAGAACTGAAGAACACATTAATTGAAATGAAGACTACATTGCAGGGAATCAACAGCGGAGTAGATGAAGCAGAGGACCAAATAAGAGGTTTGTAAGATAAGGAAGCAGAAAACACCCAATCAGAACAGTAAAATCAAAAAAGAATTTTAAAAAATGGGGATAATTTAAGAAGCCTCTGGGACAACTTCAAGTGTACCAACATTCTCATCATTGGGGTGCCAGAAGGAGAAGAGAAAGAGTAATAAATTAAAAGCCTATGTGAAAAAATAATGACAGAAAATTTTCCTAACCTGGTGAAGGAAATAGACACACAAGTCCAGGAAATGCAGCGAAACCAAACAAGATAAACCCAAAGAGGGCCACACCATGACATATCATAATTAAAATGCCAAAGGTTAAAGACAAAGAGGAAAATCTTAAAAACAGCAAGAGAAGAGCAGTCAGTTATCTACAAGGGAGCGCCCATAAGACTATCAGCTGATTTCTCCACAGAAACTTTTCAGGCCAGAAGGGATTAGCACGAAATATTCAAAGTGATGAAAAGCAAGGATCTACAAAAGATTACTCTACCAACCAAAGCTATCATTTAGAATTGAAGGACAGATGAAGAGCTTCCCAGACAAGAAAAAGCTAAAGTAGTTCATCATCACCAAACCAGTATTACAAGATACATTAAAGGGCCTTCTTTAAGAAGAAGGGAAAAAAATATGAATAACAAACTGGTAATAAATATATACCTATCCTTACTTTAAATGATGAAATCTGCCATCTGCAATCACATGATGGACCTAGAACAGCGGTTTCTAACGCTTTTGGCACCAGGGACTATTTTCATGGAAGACGGTTTTTCCGTGGACGAGATGGGCGGCAGGTGGCAGAGCTCAGGCGGTAATGCGAGTGAAACTTCACTCACCTGCCCGCCCTCACCTCCTGTGGTGTGGCCGGTCCTAACAGACCACAGCCTGGCACTGGTCTGTGGCTGGGGGGTTGGGGACCCTTGACCTAGATAGTATTGTGCCGAGTGAATTAATACAGACGGAGGAAGACAAATGCAGCATAACTTCATTTGTGTGTGGATTCTAAAAAACAAAATAAACAAGTAGAGCAGAAACAGATCCACAGGTACAGAAAACATTTTGATGGTTGCTGAAGGGAGGGGGTGTGAGGAGATGGGTGAAAAAGGTGAAAAGATTAAGAAGTACAAATTGGTAGTTACAAAATAGTCATGGGGATGTAAAGTACAGCCTAGGAAATATAGTCAATAATGTAACAACCATGCATGGTGTCAGACAGGTAGTAGATTTATCAGGGTGATCACTCAGTAAGTTATGTACTGCCCAATCACTGGTTTGTACACCTAAAACCAATATAATACTGTATGTCAACTTAATTGAGAAATAAAGAGGCATAGAAACATGGAATAGGCTGATGGCTGTAAGAGGGGAGGGAGGAGGTGGGGACTGGTTGGAAAAGGGGAAGAGATTAGCCAAAGAACATGTATGAATGACCCACGGACCAGGACAACGGTGTGGGGATTGACTAGGGAGTCGGGGGTCGGGCTGGGGGAAGGGACAAAGGGGGAAAAATGGCGACAACTGTAGTAGCATAAAAAGTTAAATATTTAAAAAATTACTTAAGGTAAAAAGAGATGATCACATGATAGCAAATTATTAATTGCCAAATTAGAAGTTTGCAAAGAAATGCTATGAGGTAGAGAAAGATTGAGTTCGCATAGGACAAGGGCAGTGGAAAGAGTGTGCTGTTCAGAGTCAGGCTGAGGCCCTGATTGGTGGGGCTCAGTTGGTTGGGTGTCATCCCACAAAGTGAGAGGTTGCCAGTTTGATTCTGAGTCGGGACACATGCCTGGGTTGCAAGTTCGGTCCCTCGTCCAGTTGTGTATGAGAGGAAAATAATCGATGATACTCTCCCTCTCTTTCTCCTTCCCTTTTCCTTTCTCTAAAAAGATAAATAAATAAAATCTTTTAAAAAATAAAATAAAGTCAAGCCAAGACTTGAACTCTAAGCTCTCTGTCACTTAATCAATTTTGCTCTTTGGCCAAGTTATTTAACCTCAATTTTAGCTTTCTTATCTCTAAAGTCAGGATGCTATTAGCTAACATGCAAGATGCTGTGAAAGTGGCATGAGGCCTAACAAATAGACACTCAAGACTATTCTAGAACTCCAGCAGTTATGGCTATTAATGACTACCACCAGGGTCTTCTGGACACAGAGCAAATACGTGAAATATGATGATGTTTGTGATAGGCAGTGAGTAAGTAAATTTAACTTGGAAGAAGTATTTAAAGGAATTAGGGAATATATTTAATAGGTAAGACAAGTCCACATAATTTCTTTTCCTTGAAATCTTGACCAGAATTTGAGTTTGACTGTGATAGGTAATGGGAAACAATTGTAGACTCAGGCCAAAAACAGTGGATAAATAGATTAGTCAAAGGCAAGGAAAGCAGTTAGGAGTTGCAATAATCCAAGTAGTTGTTGCAGTAATCCAAGTAGTAGATAATGCATCGATAAAGCTGGTAGCTGCAGAAATGGACATAAAAGGGCAACTGTAAGAAACATTTTGAAGAAAGAATGAGTTAAATTTGAGTTTCCCAGCCTATTTGCCCAGGGATCACAGTTGAGTGGAGATGCTGATGCTGAAGGCCTTGGGAATGGGGGAGGAACACTCTGCTCCCCATCACATAGTCAGTGTTGGACACAAGCTACCTTTGTTTACCCAATCGATTTAATATCATCATTTCCTATGTGGGACATGGCATGGAAAATTCTGATCATTGCTAACCTAAAGTGCTTGGTGCCAGAGAGGATGTAAGGAAAGAAGGAGAGAAAGAGTTAACATGACGGCAATTCTTTTATTCTTCAAGGCAGGATGGGTGGTGCTGATGGAAATGGCGGAAGTGGGGAAGGGAACTGGTGTGCAGCATTTGTTTTGGATATTCCAGTTGCTGTGAATATGAAAAATTCCTGTGAATAGGTCATTGGAAAAACAGGATTGAAACAAAGATGAAAGGTTTCTTAGAGCTGGAGATTGTTTTCACCAATAATGGAGTACAGTCAACTGCATTTGGCCGAAACACTCTCGGAGGAGGGGGATTGACATCAACTTGCCTCTATCTTCTTTGTCTTTAGGTCTGTTCTATTCATTATTTTCATCTTCATGATAGACACAGATCTATAGAAGCATTCTGATATTTACAAATCATACAATTATGGGAAGCCTAGCTAAGACACTGGCTGATATAATCAAGATTCAGAATAATTTGTTGACCCTAAACTAGAAAGATAGAAATAAATAAGTGGACCCAACAGTGCAAATATATTTGATGCCACTGGACTGCTCTATCATCTGTCTATCATCTATGTATGTATACACCTAAATTGTTCCGGGGGTGAGTTTTAAGAAAGACTGAGAAGATCAAAGAGAATGCTTTACCCATTGTTAAGTGAATGTTTAGTTTCTTCCTTTGCACCTGTGCCAAAGATTCAATTAGAAATTGTCAAAGATCAAAATATCGAATTAAGCTAAGATCAATTTGCTTGCAATACTTTTGTGGGCCGAGCCACCTGCCTGGTGAAGAAGGGACAAGAAAAGACAGCTATTGTGTGTGGAGAAGCTGGATGAGGATAACAAAGTCTCTGTAGCTAAACATGGAAGGATTGATTTATTACTGGCTGCAGGAAGAGAAAAAGGAGTCCTCAAACCCTATAGGTACTTGTATGTTGTTTCGACAACAGCCCCATCATATCAGTAGAACGTATTCTAGCAGCATATCAAAAATAACTAAACAAACAAAAATGAACAAATAGTGTTCAGAAAGATTTTTTTTCAACTCCTAGGAAAGCCATGGGGGTATCTGGGTGGGGCTTCAGGCTTTGCTTACCTCTTGCCTCCAAAAGCTAAGTTTTCAAACCACTTCCCCTTCTAACACATGAAAAAGGCTTTGTTGTGCATGAGAACCCGGGGCAGGTTTCTGCAGATGCCAGCCTGCCGGTTCGGTCAGCTCAGGCTGTTTACAGAGAGTTGGGCATAAAGGGGCCCCTCCTCATCATCCCAGAGTCTCCTAGACTTGATTCTGGGAGATGAGCAAGGTAGAAGGGGATATGAACTTCACTTCCACTCCCTGGCTGTGGAGCTGTGTATCCTCAGCTCAGCTTCTCCCCCCACCTTCCCATCTATGCCCATCCTCTCTTCTACTTCCCTCTTTCACTTGTTCCTCAAAACCTAGAGCAGTGGAGAGGCAGTCAAAGGGAGGCAAGTGAGGTCAAGGTGGGGAGTGGGGGCGGGGTTCCCCCCTATTTTCTTGGTTTTCCTTTCTCTGGGTGCCTCTGTGTGGGTAAAGGAACAGGTATGTCTAAGCGTCGGTGCCCTGCATGACCTAGGGGGCGTCATTCCATGCATGACCTGTGATACAGAGCGCTTGCCGGTGAGAAATCTGCCTCATTTGAAAAGCAGGTGCATTGGAAAGGGGCCTTGTGGTTTTGGCTCATTTGAATTCTTCCTGCTACATTTTAAGTTGAAATAGGTGCCCAAGAGCATCTATTTACCATGATCTCTTCAGAGGATTTGTTATTTAAAATGCAAGTCTCTTATAAACTTACATTAAAGCCACAAAGAAAGTTTTTTATCAGGCCTAGGATTTTGCATCATGCTCCTTCTTGGCCATATTTCCCCCCAATTTTTCAGTCATCCTGAGGATAATGCTTCTGAAAACCTTCAGAATGCCTTATAACCGTGTTTCATATTCCATTGTTTCTTTCTCCAAAAGTAATTTAAAATCTCTTAGGTCAACTCAAAGTTTTTCTTTTTGATCTATATCTACAATTTTCTTACAGCTGTCAAATGCTAGACTTTAGAATTCATTATAAAAGGTATGTGTCTGTTCTACCTCATTTTAAAATAAGTGTATGTGTGCATATAAGTGAGGTGGGGGCAGTGTTTCTTCTAGTCTGTACAATGATATTTCTCCAACTCAGAAAGAAATACGTGGCCATGTTCCCATGACTCTGCCCTAAGCATCTAGTAAATAAGTATTTGCCAACGTCTGTGTGGATGTGTGTGTGTCTTTGGGAGACTGATGTGGAGGGGACGGAGAGCAGAACTGAGCATGCGCCTCCAGAGGGAAGCAGGAATAAGGGGACGGTTGGTCAGAGGGATTCTCGCTGAGAACTCACTATGCTCTCCCAGGAGCCCGACAGCCCCTTACAAGGGGGAGGACGGAGAGGTGAGCTGCATGGAGGGACACTAAGGGAGAGGCACTCTGGACTGGGATGGCCAGGGGAGCGGAGGGGCAGGCGTTTACTCGGCTTGGCAAGCAGAGCTGTTAGCATCCATCTTCAGAGACGGAGACCTCATGCGACTTGGAGGGGGGTGTTTTGTTTAGTTCCACTTCTTTTTTTCCAGAAATTGCACAGAAAAAAGCTGTTGTACCAAGAGAAGAAAGGAAAAAAATGTTTTCTTCTGTTTTATTTTGTTCATGTTTAATCTAGAGTAAAAAAGTAAAGCAGTGCACTTCTCTTTGTGGGGAACAGATGGCCTAGGGGGTGGGGGGATAAAAATGGGAAAACCCCAAATTGGGAAGGGAAGCTTAGAGGCAAAGGGGAAAGGGCTCCAGCGGCGAAGAGAGGCCCTG
>PVJI01001480.1:0-179888 GCA_004026765.1 Micronycteris hirsuta
GCTGCCTCCTCCGCCCGTTTCTGCCCCGCTCACCGGCCTGGATGTTTGTCTTCTCCTACCTCCTGGGTGTCGGACTTCCCTTCAGTTTGATTCTGTCCGTTCTGGTTGTTTAAATTTTTGCTACTGCATTAGTTGTATGGACATTCTGGATGTGCGGGCAGCGAGTGCGACCACCTACGCTGCCATCTTGGCGGAAGTCACTCAGGGAGAGGACAATTTCACGTTACGCCTCCGCACCGCACCACTCTGGCCTTGTATATTTTGAAGGTTTATAAGATAAATGACATTTCCACTAGCAATATATGAGAATGTTACTTTACTTGCACTATCAATATAAAATAAAAACAAACTCACAAATACATAAAGGACATGTGAAAATGTTATTATGCTATTCAAATTTATCTTCCTTTAGAAAATCACATGGATGTAAATTACAACATAGGGAACATAGTCAATAACATTCTAATAAATATGGATTCAGATGTGTAACTAGCTTATCAGGATGTTATCTACTGCTTTTAATTTTCTAAAGATTTTATTTATTTATTTTAGAGAGGGGATGGGAGGGAGAAAGAGAAGGAAAGAAACATCAATGTGCAGTTGCCTTTCCCGTGTCCTCATGGGGTACCCGGCCTGCAACCCAAGCATGTGCCCTTTGGTTTGCAGGCCAGCATTCAATCCACTGAGCCACTCCAACCAGGGCTGTCTATTGCTTTTTGACTGAGATTCAATAGTTTGTGTCTTCAGAGAATTTGACCATTTCAGTTAAGCTGTGATTTTATTGCCATAAAGTTGTTTATAGTCTCTCCATATTATGTATCAAGATCTAGAATCAATAGTGATACTATTTTTCCCATGTCTGATATTGGTAACCTGACTTTTTAAAATTGATATGGTTAGAGATTTATCAATATTATTGATTTTTCTTATTGTTTTTACATTTTACTGACTTTTTTTTTTACTATTTTACTGACTTTTGCTCTGTTCCATATTATTTCATTTTTTTTTCTTATTTCTTAAAGTTTTTTTAAATAATTGTTTAGGGTACAACCTGGGTTCATTCACTCAAGTTTTTTTTTTTTTTCTTTTCTTTTCTATGGTAAGCATTTAGTACTATATAAATGTCCTCTGCAGTGCATTCTCAATCATTTTGATGTGTTGTTTTCCATTTTCATTCAGTTTAACATACTTTCTAATTTCTCTCTTCATTTCCATTTGACCCATGAGTTTGTTATTCAGAAGTGTCTTATTAGTTTACTAATACTTGAAGATTTTTCCAGATACCTTTTTAGTAATAATTTTTATTTCTATTGTATTCAGAGAAAATACTTTATATGACTAGAATCCTCTTAAATGTACTGAGTCTTGCCTAATCTCAAATAAGAAGTCTTCTTAGTACACACTCCACTTTTTTCTTCTGAAAACAACAATAGCTTCTGTGAATTGAATGGTTCATTATCTTTAGCACATTGTAAAAATATTAAAGGAGATTAAAAATAAGAAAGCATATTACTTTCATTTTCAAAATATTTCCTATATATTTTCCTTTCTGAAAAGACATTATTTTCTAAACAGTAAACTACTTTGCAATAGCTCAAGGATAATCTGTAGGTGTGTATATCTTTAAAGAGCTGAACCCATCGGAAGGCACGCTCAGCATGGGACAGCCTTAGTGCGCCGTGACCTGGGTCAAGAATAATAGTACAGTATTTGAATAACTATCTAACTTGTTCAAAATGACTTCTCCAACAAAAAGAGTTTTGGAAATGACACGAAGCCACTTCTTTCTGTTGCACTCCCGTCTCAGGATGTTAGCCCTGGGCTTTTAGAGAATGTAGTTTATGGTTTTTTATTCTATCATATATTCTTAAATGTCTAGTTTGGGATTACTAACCCAATTTAATTTACTTTTCAAGGCAATCTTCAATTAACATACAGTTGTTTTTAGGTTTTAGAAATTCAAAACTACTCATACTGTATTTCATGTTGATAGAACTCCTTTGTTAGGAATATAATTAAAATTGTCCTAAATGGCACTCAGGCAAGCATACACACGCTTGCCAATCTCTTAATGAGGGTATTCAGAAATTCGGAGCTGGATTCAGATTTACAAAACTCTCTTATCAGGAAGAATATTTCAAGGGCTCATAGCTCATTTCCCGGGAGCCAGCCAAGGGCCTGTCCTGAAGGGGAAGCCTTCCTTTGAAATGTGCAGTTTGATCAACCGAGGCCCACTGAGCACCGTTCCCCGCACATGGATAATGTCTCCTTCCTGTGTGTCTGGTTCATTTCACTTCAACATTGTGTTTATGAGATTCATTCATATTCTTACCTGTGATTATAAATCCTTTTTTCCTCATTTTTCTTGCATTCCATTGCGTGTGTATATCACAATTTGTGATCCATTCTCCTGCAGATGAGCATTTGGTTAGTTTCCAGTGTTCATTCATTATGAATCAATCATGCAGTTACATACTTTCTAGTAAAGAGTATTTTTGCTGACCCTCTCTATATATATTTCAGTTGGAAGTATAGCTAGGTGTAGAATTGCTGGATCATAGCATATACATATTTTAAGCCTACAAAAATATTTCCAAGTAGCTGCATGGTTTAATGTTTACACAGCAGTGGATGTGTTGGTTGTTCCGTGGCCTTGTCAACATTTGGTGTTATTAGTCTTTCATTTTAGCCATTCTGGTATGTGAGCAAGGCTAACTCATTATTGTTTCAATCTGTACTTTTTTTGTTTTGTTTTGTTTTTAAAGATTTTATTTATTTATTTTCAGAGAGGGGAGAAGGGAGGGAGAAAGAGCAATGTGTGGTTGCCTCTCACATGGTCCTCACTGGGGACCTGGCCCACAACCCAGGCATGTGCCCCGACCGGGAATCGAACCAGGACCCTCTGGTTCCCATCCTGCGCTCAATCCACTGAGCTACACCAGCCGGGCTCAATCTGTATTTTGTAATGAAGTTGAGCATTTTTTCATGGCATACTGATCATATGGGCATTATGTTTTGTGAAATATTCATTCAAGCCTTTAGCCAAATTTTTTATTAATTTGTCTTTTTTTTCCTTGTGATATGTAGAAATTGTTTTTATGCTCTTTAAAATATTTATTTCCTATGAAAATCCAAAATTATAAACAATCAAAATCCTTCAAATATCAACCTTTAGGGATCATAAAACAACCGCCATATAAACATTAAGCTGTTTTATTCCTCTTTAAAAATGAGGTGTGCTTTGAAGAGATATATAATCTTCATTTGTTAAACTTAACCAAAAAACCCTAAACATTAAAATTGATCTCAATTTTAATAAAATTAAAATTATAGGTTTTTAAACATATAATGTGATATTCTAATGCTTATATTTTAAATCACATTAAGCATAAGTGGCTCAAGTGAACTTTTTTGGGATATAGACATTTTCTCTATTATCACTGTGGTAATAGTTATATGGATACATATATGTGTGTATGTGTGTGTGTGTGCATACACACACATATATACACACACATATTTGTAAAACTCATTGAACAATACACTTAAAATGAATGCATTTTATTGTATTAAATTGTACCCCAATAACATTGGTCTTAAAAGCACACAGACTTATGTTCCATGGCTTAAGCCTCTCAAGGGAACTAATAGAGAAACATAAAGGGAACTACTAATAGACACGTCAACATAGATGACCCTTAAGTAATTATGCTGAGTTGAAAAACCCAATCCTAAAAAGTTACATAATTTTTATGTAACAATTTTGAAATGATAATGTCTTATAAATGGAGAATAGATTCATGCGGTTGGGGTCAGGGAAAGGGACTGGAGGAGGGCTGGGGCAGAGGGCAGTGAGGGTGGTAGTGCAAGGTCAAGTTCCACCTTTTTAGTGGTGGGACTGTTCTGTGTAGTGACTGTGGTGGTGGACAAATGATCTTTACATGTGATTAAAATAAATATGTAAAAATAAAGGCTTTGCAGAGGGCAGGGCTTCTAATGAACAGATAAATACAAGGGATGCCCCAAGAAAAAAATGTGAAACAGGCCAAGTTGGTTTTTCTCAACCCTGAACCATTCATGGATCAGAAAAATGGAAGGAAGAAAGGAAGAGAGAAGATTGAAAGAAACCAGAGTAATGGTAGAGATAACAGACCAAAAATAAATGAATAAATAAAGTTATGACATAAAATGAATAGAACTTATTGATTGATTAATTAGTTAATTAGTGAAATTAAGGTGTCCAACATAATTTGCACATGGCTTGGTTTAGATGACATGTACAATGTATTTATGATAGTGCTGGGGGAGAAGAAAGGTATAAGGAAAAATGATATGTGAAGATACAGGCTGTTTGTTTTAATCTTCATCCAAGGATATTTTCTATCACTGATTTTTGAGAAAGAGGAAGGGGGTTAGAGAGAGAGAAAGGGAGAGAGAGGGGGAGTGAGAGAGAGGGAGAGAGAGAGAGAGAGAGAGAGAAATAATGTGAGAGACAAACATTGATCAGTTGTCTCCTGTACTCAGCTGAACCAGGGATTGACCCCGCAACCTAGGCATGTGCCCCTGATGGAGGTTCGAACCTGCAGCCTTTTTGGTGTACAGGATGAAACTCCGACCAACTGAGCAACCAGGCCAGGGCAAGACAGAGACTTTTAATGATGACATCCAAGAAAGAGCTCATCAGGTAGACAGATGTATTGATCTGGAGCTCAGCCAAAATGCCTGGGCTAGAAATATTCTGACATTAAACCTCAGGGAAGCACTGTACTTATATTAAGAAGTAGGTACATCTCAGTTGTAAAAGGGAACATCTCAGTTGTAAATATGTGATGCATAAAAGTGTTTGAAAGATATAGTATCTTATATGTCACTAATAGTATTAATAATAAAAATGATATCCAAATTGTATTGACATTAAACATGTACAAAGAACTTCTCTAAATACTTAATATAATTTATCCAACTTAATTCATATAAAACCCTGTAATATAGATGTTATTATCCTTATTTTATAGTAGAGAAAATAGGTTGAGAGTAGTAACATTAATCCTTACTCTTTTTTTTTTTTAAGATTTTATTTATTTACTTTCAGAGAGAGGGGAAGGGAGGGGAGAAAGAGCAATGTATGGTTGCCTCTCACATGGCCCTCATTGGGAACCTGGCCCGCAACCCAGGCATGTGCCCCGACTGGGAATTGAACCGGGACCCTCTGGTTCCCAGCCCGTGGTCAATCCACTGAGCTACACCAGCCGGGCCTCATCCTTACTCTTAATAGGTGGGTTCAGGATTCATACTCAGGATCTAGGCTCAAGTATTTGCTCTTTTATCACTAGTCGCATTGGAAAGTCCATCATGCCAAGGTCTACTGAATGTTCAAATTTCTTAATTTTTGTTCATGTTCTCATTTCCTGATGTTAGTGAACATCAGGCATTCAATGATTTTTTTCTCACAACACCTACATGCTGGCCTTCATCTTTTCCATCTCTCATTCTGGTGCCCAAGATTGCACTTGAGAATAAAGCCATATAAAAAGCATGGATTTAAGTAAAGAGAGGTTATTTAAGAAATATTAGACTGAAATGAAAGAATTTTTGAGGCTTTTTCATCTACCTATGCTCATTTCAGCTGAGAACAAAAGATGTGGTAATTTCATTATGTATCTAAATTATTGTCAAAAGTAAATATGTTTAGATATTTGCATATAAAATTGTATGAAAGTTTGTATTTTTCTTATGATTAAATATCATTCTCATGGATAATTTTCTGTCACTCTAGCGAAAGCAATGTGTCTCCAGAATAATTTCATAAAAGACCTGATCATCTATTCCAATGAAGAAATCAAGGAAAGAATCTCACATACCTATCAGTCCTTCGTATTATACAGTAAGCAACTAAAAGCTCATTCAATGGTCTCTTTCGGGGGGACCCTCAAAAATTAATGCAGACAACTGGTTCCTCGTCCCTGTTCCACCTGTCCTCACCCCCTGTACAATTTTTCTGCAAGGCCTGGAAGCCAATCATAAAAGAACTAGACAACCTATAAATATTAAAAGTCTAGAGTATTTGAGGTCCCTGGTAAATCAATGCGGTCAAGTGCACCGGATAATCTACAACAAACTCTGAATCTATCGTTACACCTGCTCTGTAATTCTAGAATGGCCTTTATGATAAACTGTGAAGAATAGTTAGAAATGGCTACCTGCTAAGTCATAGATAATTGATGGTCCAAAAAAAGCATAAAGAGGAAGTTTTAGCAACAAAAATACTCTTTAAATGAAGTATTGTTTGGCTGAACTAGAATAAAGAATAGAATTATGCAGCCAACATTGATTGGATAAATTAAAATGAAATGGAGTATTCTGGCTGACAGCTTTGGGGGGCGGGGGCGCTGAGCAAAAAGACAAAAGGATTCATGGACATGGACAGCAGTATAACAGTGTGGTGATTGCAGTGGGAGGATAATTAGTAACTGAAAAATAAATAAATAAAATACAACATCCTGAATAGCTCCAATTCTTTTTACAGAAAATCAGAAATTCGCAGACATAATGTAGTTATGGAAGTGGCAGCATATTAATAAAATTTATGCTCTCAGAGACAGCAACATTGCTCCAAATCTGTTCTTTACTCAGAACTCCTTAGCCAACTTTAGATTTTTTTCTTTTCTTTTTTTTCTATAACAGATGAATGAAAATAGTGTCAACATGTCCTCGTCCAACAGTTTAGAGTGACTGATGTAAAAATTCACAAAAGTGTATTTTATATAAACTATAATAAAATTTCACTACAAATTAAGTATAAATTGAATAACTGCTACTGAAAAGAAGGCTTGAGTAAATTCAAATTTGATGGTTTTATTCCTATTGAGGTTATAAACTCCTCAGCAACATGCCTTTAGAATAGAGCTGCTCCCTTTAAAACCCCAACTGAACTGACTGAAGTGCCTAATTGGCCTATCAGCAAATACACTATATTTCTGTAATATATATAGTGCATTATATGGCATCCACAGGCACACAGACACACCGAATAGGCCTGTACATTTACACACATACATATGCCTACTTCTTCACCTCTCGTTTATTCTTCCAGCCCCTGTAATATCACTTCTGTCTCTGCATGTACAAAAAATACTTTTCCTTAATTCATACAGATTTCTGATTTCCAGATTTAATGGTTACTTAACCAAAGACATTGTCACTCTTATCTCCTCCGCTAGTCTTCGAAGTTTCCTTTTTCTTAACTTCAGGGCATTAATCCTCTTTAATTTGTCATTACCTTGGAACTGGTCCTTAGTTTCTTTCATGGACTTCCTCCCCACTCCCCTTCCGCCTTTTCTGTTTGTTCTTTATTCATTGGAATTTCACAGGACTGTGTTTGGGATAGTTTTAACATTTCAATCCACATATTCTCTCCTAGGAAAACTCATTTTCATATATGGTTTCAACTACTAGATAGATAGATAGATAGATAGATGATAGATAGATAGATGATAGATAGATATGCTATAAGCTTCATAGTTTATTTCCCTCTTTTGCTTTACAATCATATATTCAACTGACCACCAGACATTTCTACATGGATATCCTGTAGACTCAGAAAATTCAGCACATCCCAAACTGAAATCTTTAATTCTGTCTCTAAACCATATTTCCTCTTTATTTACTTTTCTTAGTTAATTCCCCATGGACAAGAAACCTAAGAATTGTCACTGCCAGTCTTCTTTATAATGTAATAAAATCTTCCTAATCTACCTCCTGTAGACCTCCTAAATCAATTCACAATTCACACCTTTACATGTTCATCTTCGTTGTTATATTTGGAACTTATAACCAGCAGTATGACTTTTAATGATCTGCTAAACTGGTTTCTCTGCTTCTAGTTGTCCTTTTATAACCTACTTTCATTCTGAACAAGAGTAATACAATACATACATATGGCATTATTATTACTAATAATGCCATCAATATAATAAAATACAATGTACAATACTATTGTGGGGAAGGGGGAAAATTCCCCTTTCTATCCTCTGATTCTTTTTGATTGACCAAATACTGAAATCAACAGGTAACAGATTGGCAAGAGAAAAATCAAATTTAATCTTGTGTCCACAGGAACCCCACATACAAGAGAAAATCAGAGACCCCACATGCAGGAAAGGTTCAGGGACAGAAAGCCAGATTGAAGTATGAAAGGTATCCTGAGCTAGGGATGAGGTGAGGTGATCTGGGGGCTTCGGAAGGTCATTGAAGGATGATAAAAAGAACAGCCGTTTAGTAAATAGGAGTTTGTCCTGCTCTATAGACAGGTCAAAACAAGTTATCTCTGATAATCTCTTATGGGCAAGGCCCCAAATTAAAAAATCTTCTAGGTAGTTTAAAGGGAATGGCAGAAGTTTTTCCTCTAGCGTAAAGCTAAAATTTCCTTCAGCTGAAAGTAATCTGCAGATCACGGAGACAAATCTTGGAGTGGCTATATATACACATATGCACATATACTTTTCATTTTCTGTTTAAATCCATTAGTATTTCCTTATCAATACTCCATCTATGGGAAAGAAAAGGGAAGGGTCATATCTAAATCATGCAATGAACTTGTAAAAACTGTATATCATCTTTTAAGATTATAATGTGTGTAGCCTCCCAACTCAAGAATTATTTCCAGAGACAGCTATTTCATATGAAAGAGTTTCACCTCTTTTAACAGTGTCAGATCACAAAAACAAAACAAAGAACAAAAAACAGGAGTATCACAGAGATACTAGGGAAAATACAGTCTTCAGCATGGCAAATGAGACCTCCAGTCTGGTTACTCCCCATCTCTTTAAGCTCATCTTTTCCAATTAAATTTAAGAATCCTGGTTTCAGAATTTTTTTTTCTTAATCTGCTACCCATATCCAAACTAGGCTGAATTAAGTAACTCTTTTTTATTTACCCAAGGCATCTAAATTGGATTAAATAGTGTCCCTCCAAAATTTATGTCTACCCCCAAATCTCAGGATGTGAACTTATCTAGAAATGGGGTCTTTGAAGATGTAATTAGTTAAAGATCTTGAGATGAAATCATACAGGATTTCGGATGGGCCACACACAACCCAGCTTGCGGTAATTTGTTATAGCAGCACTAAAAACTAAAATAACACTTTCTATTCGCCTTTACTATAGCACTTTCTTATTGGATCCTCTCATCATGGTTTTATCTGTTTAACCCACCTCCACCCCCAACTACATTCCAAACTCCTTGAAGGCAGAAATTTATTTATTTATATCACCAGTGTCTATAGGTTTTAGATAAATGCCTGCTATATTAATATATAAATATATAAAAAACTCATTAAAAAATGTGGTGTTAAAATATATATTTTACAAGAGTCCTGGCTGGTGTAGCTCAGTGGATTGAGCGTGGGCCTGCGAACCAAAGGGTTGCCGGTTTGATTCCCAGTCAGGGCACGTACATGCCTGGGCTGTGGGCCAGGTCCCCAGCAGGGGACACACAAGACACGACCACACATTGCTGTTTCTCTCTCTCTCCTTCCCCTCCCCTCTCTCCAAAAATAAATAAATAAAATATATTAAAAATAAATATATATATGTATATATATTTCTTACGAGAAAAAAGTGTAGAAATTGGTTTTATTTTCAAGTTCTTTCTGGTCAAGGAACTGCAAACATTTTTAAAATTAAAATCTGTTTCTTGTAGTATATCACATTAATTTTGTCAGTTCTTGGCATCTAACTTTTTTCCCCTTTACCAAGGGAATCTATTTGGCAAAAAATGTCTTGGGAAGAGTAATGGATTCCATGATGAAAAATTAACAATCAAATAAAAGAAACATATTTGGAAAGAACTCTTTCCAAAAGATATTTGGTGAATCAGACCATCATTGTTAAGGAAGGGGATTAGA
Source organism: Micronycteris hirsuta (assembly GCA_004026765.1). Classification (NCBI taxonomy): domain Eukaryota; kingdom Metazoa; phylum Chordata; class Mammalia; order Chiroptera; family Phyllostomidae; genus Micronycteris; species Micronycteris hirsuta. Next base: position 9,907 of record PVJI01001480.1, read on the forward strand.
TGTGAGAGGCCGATAAAACAAATCTTTATCAGTCTGTAAGTAACAATATCTACAGTAAAGGAAAGTTGATTCTAGTTGTGATTTTTCTGTGTCAGGCTATAACAAAGTTCTATAAGATAACATTCTATGGAGATAAATTATTTATATAAATAAACAGTATGCCACCCCAGGACAACCTATTTGAATATTTAAGAGGCTCACTGTTACTGATCTGTAATGAAAAATGTGAGCCACTCCATCAGTTAGAAAGTGGTTTCTCCCCTTTTCTGATACTTTTTTCTTTTTTAGAAGATTAGCATTTAGATAATATTCATGGCATTGTAAATTAAACAGCTATGTTCTGATTTCTCATCAATTGTCTTCCCTGCTCCAGAGCACCTCAGCATGCAACAAAAGATTAAATAGCTCATTTTTTCTTTCTTCTTGGTCTTCAAAGAATCAGTTGCTTTCTACTTCATGTTCACGTTTATGCAAAGTAGATTTAACTGTCTGTCATTCACATTGGGAGAGGTTTCAAATATATTCGTAGGTTGCTATTTCAAACAGTTGAAAATTCATCCTTTTCACATTTCCATATTCAATTGAATATAAATACACTGAAAAGAATACATTCTTCAATTCAGAAAACATGATGTCTAGCCAGGATTTAGGAAATTGAAGTTTTACCAAGCCAAGTTTTCTTTGTTATGTTTTGTTTTTAATAATGATTATTCCCTCCACTGGCCAAAACAATCCCCAAGTGATACTGAGAAAATATATAGCAGATAAAAGACAAATACATATTATATTTATTCTTGAGACATATATATATATGCTTTTTCTTATGAAATAACTGAGCAGGCTTCAAAAGAAATTTTTTTAGAAACACCCTCCCCCCACCCCCCCAAAAATCCAAAATTCTTCTGGTATACCCTGGGGCATACCTCAGTGTGCCACTAGAGGGTGGCATTGCAGCTACAGTTCTATAAACCAGAATTGCTGACAGTGGATACCACACCCCCATCTCCTATAAGCACCCTTCCTGGATACTTGTAGCTGATGAGCTTTAGCAGATGAACACTCCAGCTGACATTACCAGTGACTGCATTGGTAGGAAGATGGCAATTTATATCTGTGTCCACTTAAAACTTCTAAAGAACTGGCAGCTCCTGTGGAATGGATGATAACTATAACAAAAAATAATAAATCAGAACTGTGGTGCAGGAAGGACTATGCAGCATTCCAATGCTTATACGATTGAGGAGCCTGGGAAATAAGAAAACGAGAAAAAACAAAGCAATTTAGAGTCTTACAAGGTTGATGGGCCTAAATCCAGTGATTTGTCATTCTATAGCAATCTTGAACCAGCAAAGAAAGGTGAGTGACACAGATTAAATAAAAATTAAAATATCGCTGTGTGTTTTTCAAATTATGTATTCATGAAACACTATATGCATAACATACATGCATACAAATAAATAAATAACATGCAATATATAACAAATATAACAGGGAGAGAACATTCTTCTTTCTCACTCATCGTTGACTTCTTTTTCAGTTTTCTAAACTTGCTGTGGAAAACTATTAAAAAAAAATTCTTGAGAACCTCCCTAAAGAGAGAGATGGAAAATGAAGGCCTGTCATTTTCCTGCTACCTCACACATGTGACCTTCTTCCTTACTGAACAGTGTTGTATCAGGCAAAGAGTGTGTCGCCTGTCACTTACTGTGAGACTGGATTCTCAGAGCCTCGATTATCTCAACTACGAAATGAGGGTTATAAGAGCTACCTCACACAATTGTATGACGAGTGAATTAGGTTGTGATTATAGAAACAGCCGATTACAGAATATGGTATGTAGTAGGAGTTCCACAAATGTTAATTTTCTTGCATTATTCCTGCTGATACCACAGTTAGACTTTACTGTCTTCAAAGGGTTACAATCTCAGATCGGAATTGCAAAAATCAAGGAAATCAGAAGCAAAATATAGATTTTTCTATCTACTGCTATTGCTATCTTTCGAAATGACTATATTTGTATGACTTGCACATAAGAATAAAGATCGGACAAGAAGAAAGTATACTAATGGATATGGAGTATTTTAGCACTTCATTTGGTCCACATAGTGTCTCCAGCCATGACCCCTGCACTTCACCCTGGACAGTATTTTTACCATCTTACTATTTCTCTATCTCATTTGGTGTACGGCAGCCCAGCAGAATGCAACAGCCGCCCTGATACCCTTCCACTCCACTCTGGCACAACGATAACCCTGAGATGGTGGGGTGGGGGGAATAACGGAGTTGTTAGAGAGCTTAAAATTCCATAGAAAGAAATATTTGTCACAGGAATACAGTCATAACTATACGAAAACCTTCAATTCCCATGTGTCTTACATTTATAGAGTCTATGCATCTAAATATTCAGACTTTTCCAAAAAATGTCCATTAAAGGAAGTAAATTATTGTGCCACTAGGAAGAAAAAAAAAAACATGCAAAGACCCCCATTTCTCCACTTTCTCTTTTCGTGGTTAGACATTTTCACAGCTGCTACAGACATCTTTAGTGTTCAATTTTCTGGGCTTGTGCAGGGGTAAAGGTGATCCAGAGGAGGGGATTTAAGCTCAGGCAGCCGAATTCCCCAAATGCTTCGGCTGCCTGGAATCTTCTCTGGTAGATGTGTGGCGAAGTTGAGGATTTCCTCTATTCCTGCTTTAGTCTTTGTTTTCTTAACTTCTGCTCTGCAACAGAGTTTATGTCAAATGAATTTTGGGGAACACAAAGTCCTGAGCAGCCCACTCTGTATTCTGACTTCTGACATTAATTTTATATGGTATTCACAGATTAAAGATAGTGATTTTCTTTCTCACTAAAAAAGAAAAAAACACAATGTGCCTTATCTTGTTATATTGAAACTCCTTTGGAATCTCTAAGAAGTGATTAAACATGTAAGAATATATTATGCAGCAAGACTGTATTTTAAGACTTTCCCTGTGCCCTCTGTCTTTCCAGGAAAGTCCAGTGTATTGAGTCCAGATGATTCTTCCGATTCTTTTTTCTTGTTGCACAAAATGAGCCCTGGATTAAAAAGTCAGGAGATAACTGATTAAAGCACAATCTCTGTCTCCCTGCAACTCTCTGCCATAATGCTCTAGGGGAGATGATGGTGGCTTGGTGATGCAGATGAAAGGAAGTCATCAGAGTCTGGATGCAGTCTAACATTAGAGCTGATTAAGAACTGCTGACTGATTGGAAGTGGGTTGTGAGATAAAGAATAGAGTCAAGGATTATTCCAATCCTCCCACCCCCAGGGCAAGTGGAAGAACAGAGTTTTGATTTACCAAAATGGAGATGGTTAGTCTGTGGCAGGATCAAGGCTTGGAGTTAAAATCGAGACTTTGTTTTTGATCCTGTTAAGTTTGAGATGCCCATTAGGTATTCACGAAGCAGTGTTGAACTGGATATGTAAGTCTGAAGTTCCAGAGGGGTCAGGACACGGTGCTGCTGATACATAGATGGTATTTAAAGACTTTGGAAAAGGGTAGTAAGTTAGAGAATTTATGACAGGAGAAAAGAAAAAAAGTCTGAGCTTAGCGACAAAAGAAGCCAGCAAAGGAAATCAAGAAGGCGTGGGCAAGGCAAGCAGAAAACCCAGATAGCCAGGGTCTGGGAGACCACCCCACAGAAGCTCTCAGTAGGACCAAACAGTTGCTCTAAGTAAGACTGGCTCCTGAAGGGGAGAAGGAGCCTGTTTTGTTGACCCTTCTATTCCTCCCTTGGACGTTTGCCCCAAATAAAAACACAAAAATACAAGGTTTGCCTTTTATGGTGTGACCTTAGAAAGAGTCACTTACACTCTATGCTAATTATTTCCCTTCTGTTAGATGGAAATGGGATAATACCTCGTAGTTACCATCCACTGAGTGTACAAAAGTGGTCTGACAAAAGATAAAAATGCATTTTAGAAAATCAACAACAAAGAAAATGCTTTAAAAGATGTCCTGCAAACCTGAAGCATGAGCATTAAGTTCCCTGATTTTCTACTTTCACTGAGCTACACAGGAGCCAGGTGTTTCCTGCCTAGTCTCCAGTAACGACCCAGCAGGCTGCTCCCCGGCCAGATGCGCTGACTCCTCAGCATATCCCCTGAGGTCCTTAACGGGAACAGTTGAGTATTTCCCCCAAATTTTTTTTATTACATTTACTGAGGACCCAAGATGCTGGTTTGGCAGAAGCACTGACAAAAGAAGAGCGTGGTAATGACGCTGGGGCCTGTGGTACTGATATGTGTGTCCGGATTGACACTAACTGAACTTGCAGCAGAGCATCAAGAAATGTTTTCTTAGTAATGATACGGAATGAAAAAAATATTTTATGGGGGATGGGTGAAATAGGTAAAAATGTACAAACTTCCAGTTCAAAAATAGATACGGCATGTGACTATAATGATACTGAAGTGCACATTTAAAAGTTACAAAGAGTAGATCATAAAAGTTCACATCCCAAGAAAAAAATTTTGTAAATATATATGCTGAGGGATGTTAGCTAAACTTAGAGTGGTGATCATTTTGCAGTATATGCAAATATTGAATTATTTCCATTGTATATCTGGAACTAATATATGTCAAATATACCTAAATTCACATTTTTTAATTTTATTTATTTATTTTTTTTTTAGAGAGAAGGAAAGAGAGGGAGGAAGAGAGGGAGAGGACCATCTATGTGAGAAAGAAATATCAATCTCTCATATGCACCCCACCCAGGGACCAAACCTGCAACCCAAGCATGTGTCCTGACCAGGAATCAAACCAGCGACCTTCAACTTTGCAGGATGAAGCCCAACCAACTGAGTCACACCAGTCAGGGGTAAATTTTAAAAATCTTGAGGCAAAAAAATAAATGTTTTTTATTCTATATCCTTCACTTTAAAATCATAGGCCCCTCGTTTTTTATTAAAAGAGCCAACTAACCCAGCCTTCTGAAGTCACTTGTCAACATTTTCATGCACATCTGGTTAGAGGGGGAACTGATACTAGAAGCAAAGACCAGTAACTACAAGTTCAGCATTTGTTTCTGTTGGTCTTTTTTCGCTTTGTTGTTTATTTTTTTCCACCCTAAGTAAATATTTGACTTCAGTTTTGGAGCATAATCTCTAGTTAAACCAGTTAAATCTTTATTCATTTAATTCTAATTTTAGTTTTCTGTTTAAAAAATGCTGCTTAGGCAATTCTAAGCAGGACTATTAATTGTAAGCTACCCAAATCGACCATGGGATCTGAAAGATGAGACATTGTCATGTACATCACATGCCGCTTACTGGCAGGGACACACCCTGAGAAACGCGTTGCTAGGTGATTTTGCCATTGTGCAAACATCGTACAGTGCGCTCACCCAAACCTAGGTGGTGTAGCCCACCACACACCTAGGTTTTATGGCACAGCCCATTGCTCCCAGGTTACGTACCTGTACAGCACGTTGCTGCACTGACTGCTGCAGGCAACTTAACACAATAGTAAGCATTTGTGTATCTAACTGCAGAAAAGGTACAGTAAAAATGTGGTACAAAAACTGGAAAACAGTACACCCGTGTAGGGCGCTTAACATAAATAGAGCTTGCGGGAATAAAAGTTATTCTGGGTGAGTCAGTGAGTGAGTGGTGAGTAAATGTGAAGGCCTAGGAGAGTGATTTTCAAACTTTTTCATATCATGGCACACAGAAACTAATTACTAAAATTCTATGGCACACCAAAAATATTATATTTTTGCCAATCTGATAAAAGATATAATTTTGATTGATTTATAAAAATAATAATAGTTATTAAATACCCTTTCTGCTCCAAAATGACTTAAAAAATCAGGTGCACATACTTATATATAAGGATTCCTGGTACCAAGAATTAACCAATCAGGTGCAACCTTAATATGCAACATGAAAAAGAAGATGCGACTCTATTACATGACCTATATATTTATGGTTCAAGATACGGCATTCATAGCTGTCAGCTGCTTTTGTGATGGCTGCTGTCATTTTTTTTTATTTAATAATCTAGCAGAAAAGAAATCAATGCCCCTGACTCAATGCCCCTAGTCAGCTATTGAGAGTTTAAAAATTCTTGTGGCACTCTGGTTAAAAACCTCTGGCCTGGGACATGACTGTACACTGCAGACTTTACAAACACTAAACTTAGGCTACACTGAATTTATAAAACAACACGATACTAAGTCAACCACAAGAGAAAACGATGCAATCAAGAGTGGATGGACCTGGAGAGCATTATGCTAAGTGAAATAGGCCAGTCAGAGAAAGACAAATACCATGTGATTTCATTCGTGTGTTGAATCTAATGAACAAACTGAACTAACAAGCAAAATAGAGACAGGCTCATATGGAGAGCAGATGACAGCTAGTGGGGTGGAGGGGAGTTAGTGGGTGGAGGGATTGAGCAAAAAGGAAAAAGGACTCATGCACATGGACAACAGTGTGGTGATTGGTGGTAGGGAGGGGGCTGTAAGGGGACTAAATGGGAATGGAAAAAATACAACAGAGATCAAATTTTAAAAAGCGACTTTGTAAACACAAGATGTACGAGGCTCCTGCTACTGTACCATAGCATGCTGTTTGACAGCAAACACTTCTTATAAGTAGAAAGAATACACTCTAAAATAAGGGTGAACAGTATAGTATAGTAAATACATAAACCAGCATCACAGTGCTTTATCATCATTATCCAGTACTATGTTCTATACATAATGGTATGAGCTATACTTTTTGTGACTGGCAGCGAAGTTTGTTGGTACCAGCATCACTGCAAACACAGCATCACCGTAAAGACATGAGTGATGCACTACACCATTACACCAACATTGCACTACAGCATTACAACTGCTACAGTGTCACTAGGTAGTAGATAGTTTTCCGCCCCATTATAATCTGATAAACCACCAGCGTATGTGTGATCCACCATTGACCAAAACGTTGTTACGTGGCACAGAACTGCGTTAAAATCTCAATTTCAAGCTCAAGGACAAGAGCTAGCCTATGGTAGTCTGCCATGGTATTTTTCACATATAGTGGGCACTCAATAATCATTTATGAAATGAATAAAAATTTTTAATACTTTTCTCCAATTAGCCTGTGGCTTACACCCATATTCCTTTTGAGTCTTATCTTAAATTTCACATTTTTAGTAAAATCTTCTCTGGCTATCCTATGTAAAATGTAAACTCCCGCTATTTAACTCTCCCTCCTCTGATATATCTTTCTCCTTCATACTTATCTGATTTTTTAATGGAATTTATTGCAGTGACATCGGTTCAAAAAACCATAGAGGTTTCAAGTGTACAACTCAACAAAACATCATCTTCACACTGCATCGTGTGCCCCTCACCCAGGCCAGGTCTCCTTCCGCCCTCATTTATCCCACCTTTGCCCACCTCCACCAGCGTCTAGCCCCCTTTCCCTCTGGCGATCACCACACTGCTGGCTGTGTCTATGTGTGATTTATGTATATACACATATGTACATACACACACCTATGTGCATGTATGTATATATACATGTATAGCTAAATCCCTTCACCTTCTTTCAGCCAGCCCCAACCCCCTCCCCTCTGACAGCTGTCAGCCTGTTCCATGTATCCATGCCTCTGGTCCTATTTTGTTCATTAGATTCCATGTATAAGTGAGATCGTATGGTATTTGTCTTTCACTGACTGGATTATTTTACTTAGCATAATAAGCACTGATCCAATTTCTTATATGTTGTACTAAATCATCTTATCTCTTACCTGTCTCCCAATAGGAAACTCCATGCAATAGAGGTTTGGATCTCCTTTTGTAGATTAGTCCCCAGTGGGGAGAACAATGTCTGATATCTGATATTGTTCAGTAAATATTTGTCATATTTAATAAAAGAATGAGGAAAATGTCAAATATTTCATTCCTGTTAAAGAAGATGCTTTATATACACACCAATATATATTTGTATGTACATATATACATTGTTAAATACATTGTATATACATTGTTATAATACAAATACTACTTCTAGCCATTGTTTTTCTTCTGCATTAGATTGACATAGTGTGTTTTTTACCCACAAAATCTGCTTTTCAAATCACCTTTGCCAAAATATATTGACACATCAACTTTTCCTAGAACTGTTTCAGTCTCATCTCTGTATCAGGTGGCGTGCTATATACTATATAGATAAGGGTACACATATTTGTTTCTTTGAAAATGATTGTACAGACAGTAAAATTAGTTACTTTAAGAGGCCACAATCCCCTAATCAGGATATATATGTGTATAAATATATAGGTGTATACTTACAGATATATTTGAGTATGTGGATATAGAGATAGATATACAAACTGGTACTGCCCTGGTATATTCTTTCTTTTAATCCCACTTGACTGTTAGAAACAGTTTTTGGTATTGCTAACTTCTTCCTTATTAAACCAGTTTTTTTTTTTTTTAGTGCCTGGTCTCCTCCTATGTATAGATTAGCCTTTTCTCAGTGCTGTTTCAGCTCTTTAATAGTACTGGATAAGACTATTTCCTTAATGTCCTTTAGGAATTAATGAAAGCTGGCCTGGAAAACTTTAATTCCAAGTTATCCAAATCGGTAGAATAAAATCTAGTTGTGAACGGTTCCAAAGGATCACCTCATGACTACAGAGAGGGAGGCTACAACAGTCTACACTCATCCTCCATGTTCCATTTGGAAAGTGATTAAAATCATAAATCTGAGTCATAGAATTATAGCATTTACGATGATCTTAAGGTCTTCCTCCCTTTCCAGAGAAAGACAACCAAAATCTAAGAGTTAAAGTGACTTGCTCGCAATTCCTAGGCTATTCATCTTTCCACTAAAATTCCTCTAATCTTCTGCTGTCCCTAAAAACGTCTTTTGTAATCTTGTTCACTAAGCCCGGTCCCCAGGAACATCTAGCACTTGTCAGGTGTATGTGGTTTCCTCAGAAAAGAGTATCTTTTGCTGTAGGAGAGCTGTATGTTCTATGTGAGGGTCCTTAAATAGTTCTTTCCTCAACTCACACTAAGTTTGTTTTAGTGTTAAATTTGGTAACAGGGAGTTGAATGGGACATTTCCTGTTATCCTGGAATTGTGGTAAGGCTCAAAGCTTGGGATAAAGAAACATACATTCTGAAGTAAATACCCTGCATCCTAAAGAAAGGAACCAACAATGGGGCCAGACATCTTCCAAGGTCGCTTTGAAAGGTAGCAGAACTGGCCTGACTGCCATCAACCACCCCTCGCCTGTTAGTTCGGAAGAAAAGAAAAGACACACGCATGGATTGGGGTGAAATGAGGAAACTGAGACCTGAAGAAAGTGCCACAAACAAAGCACAGTGTATACGGTGGGGTTCTTTTTTCAAAGCCAGATTGAGAGTGAGTTCTGAGAAAAGCCCTTGAAAAGACTGCAAAAAGAGGAATGTATTATTTCTCCAGGGCTGTTTGCTCTGTGAGCCGCAAACTTTGTATGTTCACCATGCTTCTCTCTCAGGAGCAAAGCAAAAAGCATGGGGGAATTGTTGGGGGTGCCTCTCTATGTCCCTTGCAGTTTGGGTGTATTTGGGAACACAAGACTGGCCCTGACACATATCTTTAAATTCCTGGAGATGGAAGGCCCACTGAGCAGCCAAAGTCAGTGGGCAGGAGAAGAAATCGTAGTGAAATAAACCTGGGAATAAAATGGGGGCAGCACGCAACTTCTAAGAGTGCAGAAGAGGAGCCCCCGTGTTCACAGGGTTTCATGTCAGTGATTATGGAAATCAGAGGAGGGGAAGAAGGTGCATTCCCCTCCGGAAGTATGTAATAGACCAAGTGAGATGATCCCACCCAGGATTGTATGGAGACTGAAGAAGTGCCCTCCTTGGAGGGCACTAAGTTAAAGCTAAACTCCTGAGATTAACTAGATAATTAGTGTTTGTCATAAAAGTAGCCAGAAAGTTGGTAAGAAAAGAGATTAAATATGAGGAAAAGTAATAATTAAAAATATATGTTTACTGCAAAAGTATAAAATATTCGTATTTTGTTTTTATAACATTCCTTTTAGACTCTGAAAGAGTACACATACTTCATTAAAATATACTGAGTTTAACAGCATGTATGACTTCTTTAAAAAGGTTGTAGATGAAATTGTTCAGGTTCTCGATATAAAAAGATAAAAATGAGAAATCTATAAACAAAACTAAGAGTAACTAAGAAAATCTTTACATATAATGAGTAGCTATGGTACATATATCTAGCAGATAAAAATAGTAAGTATATAAAACTAATGAGATCAGCAGAAAAGTCTGGCATAAACATAATCTTCAATAAATAATAGTTCTTTTCACAAAGAAGCTCAACACTTTTTTTTTTAATTTTTATTTTTTTATTTTTTTAGTTTTAGAGAGAAGGGAAGGGAAGGAGAGAGACAGAGAAACATCAATGTGTGGTTGCCTCCCACATGGCCCCCACCGGGGACCCGGCCCACAACCCAGGCATGTGCCCCAACCGGGAGTCGAACCAGCAACCCTTTGGTTCACAGCCCGTGCTCAATCCACTGAGCTACACCAGCCAGGGCAAAGAAGCTCAACACTTTTAACTGCCTTGAGTTTTAAACATTGTGTGTCAATGCAAGAATGATTTCTTCTTGGATACTAATAAATTGACAAACGGTATAAGCAGCTCTTCCTTTTCAATGATTTAAGTCAACTGTTCTCATCCTTAGATCCTTAGATCCTCCTGGGTGTCTCATAAGAAATGGTGACAATGTGACGACTTTGCCAAAGCCATCACACGGTCACCATTCCCCCACCCCCAACCCACCCCCTCTCAGTCTGTTCCTGTGTCTTCTGCCTCACTGGTACTGAACCCAGAAAACTGATTCATCCTAATTGTTTCTGTCCCTCACTCCCACATTTCAGCCAAGCACCGAGTACTGCCTGCTTTACCTCCTAAACATTTTCACACCCACCACCTCCTCTCCACTTTACTGTAGCTGCCTCAGTGCAAATGGGCATTGTCTCCTGTAAGGCATATATCTCGGTCTTGGCTTTGGCTGCCATGAATCCATTCTCTACACGGCACCCAGAGAGCTCCGGCTCAATCCTGCTTGAGGACCTCACTTACTCTATCATCCAAAGCTCACAGGCCAAGTTCCTGAGGATGGCATCAGCGGGAGGGTATCCCTCTCAATCCATTTCCTAATCTCTCCATCTTGTATTTTATGCTCTGGAATTCAGCAATGCTTGCTTACTTGCATATAGCATGGTGTTAATGTGGCTCTTTGTCTTTGCTCAAGCTCTTTCCTTCTAACCCCTTACTACATTTTGCTTAGCTTTCCTAATTACCTAGGATAAACCTTCCCCGACTCTCCATGTTGGGGTGAGGGCCCTTCCACTATATTGACAGTGTGCCCACTGCCTGCTTTATCTTAGTATGGTGAACTACTTTCTCATGCATTTTCCCCCTAACCAGATTTTGAGAGCCTCTATTAAAAGGCTAATATTTGACATCTTTCTAATCCAAGTGCCTCACTTTAAAAGAGAAATAAACAAAATGGTAAAATGAACTAAATATTAGAAAGTAAACATTAACAACAGGTAGCAAGTATAAAGCCCTTTCGACATGCCAGACATTGTGCTAAGAATTGTCTATGTGTTATCCTCTTTAATCTTTACAATATCCTTGTAAGGGGGGGTGCTCTTGTGACCCCCATTTTACAGATGAGGAGCACGGGCTCTTGTTGGTTTGAGCAGGAGGCCTAAATTTACACAGACACTATGGCCAAAGCCAGAATTTCCAACAGAGTTTGACCCTTGGGCTTACACGTTCAACCAGTATGCTACTAGCCGACTTGCAACATTACTTTTTGCAAATGATTCATCTGCAGTTCATAGTAGAAACATCTCGTGCCCAATGCAAAGACTGTTTTAGGAAGTGAATCAGTCACTGCTTGGTTTTTGTAATGCAAGGCCTTCTCAACACTAGAGAAGGAAATGCTTCATCCTATACTATTTAATCATGCTTTCATCAGCAATTAGGTTGTTTGCTTCCATTATTCCTTATCGAAATAGCATGCTAGAAAGCTAAATTCTGCTTATAAAAGGAAATACGCAGTATGAAGGTAAATTACTAGGATCAAACCCATGAGTTAATTTGACCCCTGCTTCAAGAGAATCCCAATTATAAATAGTAGGCAAACCACTAAATGATATCTATCCTGGCTTCTGTGAGCAGTTAAATATAAAAGAGCAGAAGCAAACATAAACCAAAAAATCCCTAGAGGGGATTTGCAGGTATAATAAACTAGTCTACAAATATAGAAGTTGAGCAATTCCAGGCAAGCCTGGAAAACCAATTGAGTCAGAAGCACCTCTGAAAATATCATATAACATACGTAAGCAAATGTAGAATATTCTCACAAAACGTATTTCTAAGGACTTTTCTCTGTGACTGTATTTTAAGATTTTAAAAATGTTTTAGTAAGCATAAAAACTAAAGTGAAGTTAAAACTGCAAACATAATTTTATCATCACATGAAATCATTTTGCGGGGAAAAAAACAGACTTCATAGTAGCAAATCAATTTCAAACACACTTCTATTATTATCTTTCAAAAACTTTTCAATGCACAATTAAAAATGAGAAACAACCATAGGAGGAGGGCTATGGAAAATACTGATTATACAACCAGTAAAATCAAAATTTGCCTAAAGCAAATTTAGAAATGCTCACATTTCTAAAGCAAGCTCCCCTAAAACACATTTTTTTTTAAGTCACAACCTGAAAAGCACACAGAACCTGAAGTTCTCTTAAAGATCTATTCATTTCAAGGAGTACAAAAAATAAACCCGGACTTTTACATTTGGAAGGGCTTGTCAACTGGGACATTACATTGATGCAATGGAAAGACTCTGAGTACACTACCAGGCGAGCTAACCCAGGTGTCATGGAACACAGGTGCTTGCATTTCAAATTAAAATGCTTGAATCACCCAGCTTATTAAACCAACCTTAAACACACAGCAAGAAGCAAGGGAAAAAGAATAGGGTGACTTAACACACTTAGGGGAGGGTGCAAGACATTCTTGCATCTTTTTCTGTGTTTCTTTGTCCTGAATGCCTCCTGTATGCTTGGTGTCTTATCCCTTCTGTGTTTGTGTCAGGGATGCAGTGACGAGGTACCACAAACTGCGTAACTTCAACAACAGAAATTTCTGGAGGCTAGATGGTCAAGTGGCTGGGTTTGTTCCTTCTATGGATTGGGAGAAAAACTCTGTCCCATGTCTCTGCCCCAGCTTCCGGTGGTTTGCTGGCAGTCTTGGGCATTCCTTCCCTTTTGCATCACCCTGATCTCTGCCTTCATCTTCACATGGTGTTCTAACTGTGTGTGTGTGTGTCTGGTCAAATTTCCCCTTTTTATTAGGACACCTGTTACATTAGATTGGGGCCCCCTCTAGTCCAATTTGACCTCATCTTAACTAATTACAATTCTAATGATCACATTTCAAAGTAAGGGCCACATTCTGAGGTACTGGGGGTTAGAATTTTGACATAGGAATTTGAGGGAGTGTGATGGTTAATTTGTGTCAACTTGACTAGGCCACAGGATGCCCAGATATTTGGTTAAACATTATTTCTGAGTGTGTGAGAGTCTCTCCGGTAGAGATGAGCATTTGAACTGGTGAATTGAATAAACCAGACAGTCATCCCCAATGTGTTTGGTCATCATCCAACCCACTGAGGGCCCAATAGAGCAAAAAGGCAGAAGGTTGACATTTTTTTGCCTAACTGCTTGACAGAGATAGCGGTCTTCTTCTGCCCTTGAACCTGGACTACATCATCAGCACTCCTGATTCTCAGACCTTCAGAATCAGACTGGAACTTACTGCGCCAGCTTTCCTGGGTCTCAAGTTTGCAGCCAACAAATCATGGGACTTTTCAGTCTCCATAATTGTGAAAGCTAATTCCTTATCATAGATAGATAGATAGATAGATGATAGATTTTATATATATATATATATATATATATATATATATATATATATATATATATATATCTTTCAAGATACTGAAATGGTTTCTCTGCAGCACTTCGGCAGATACAGAGAGTGAGTGGCACAATTTAACCAATCACACTTTCTACCCCTTTTTATCCTACATATCACTATTCACTTTATCTCTGTAAACACATCTCACATGCTACTTGCTTCTATAATCGTTCACCTATCTTCCTTATTTATTTCTTATTTCAACAGATAAAATAGAATATTCTTAAATGCTGCAGCAAACACATATCATAAGGCCAAATGTTTTTATCTGTAAAATAACACAAATACGCAGGAACCCGCTGACCTACAGCTTTTTAGTGGCCCTGCCAGACATATGAAAATCCTCTGTTGAATTACAATTACCCGGAGGACCTCTTCATCCATTGTTATCAAATGGCCTGGCTCTTGTATCAAAGGTGACACTGCTCATCTACAGCCTAGGGCAAAAAGCTAAAGGGAAGCAGATTTCGTATCTGTAAAATCATGTAAGTCTTGTGAAGCTCCAAAGAAGCTATGGTATCTATTTTAAAAATGAGAAGAAAGAGAGATTGAGAGAAGAGAGACAGCTTTTCAAAAAAACTTTTTGATCAGTTCTTTGCAAATACTGAAGAATAACATGTTTCCTGTGGGTCTCCAGGCTTAGCAGTCTTTTTTCCTTTCATTAAACTTTGATTATTATGTCATAGGAATGGTGGCACACAGTAAAATCTGTGCAGTACCTAGAAAACAGTGCTTCTTAGTCAAAATAAAACATTACAAAGAATAATGAAAGAGAAACTATAACTCATACCATTTTCTAGTTCTTCAGTATTTGGAAATCTATAGCTTAGGTGCAATAATAACACATTATTTTTTTTTTTACAGCACAGAGGTTGAAGTTATATATAAAGAGAAATACTAAGGTTATGGTCTGTCCTAGAAAAACATTTGAAAAAATTATAAAACTTATTTTGATACTTTCCTATCTTCATTTCTTTTCTCTGCCCTGAAAGTCTTCCTCCTATATACCTGGGCCTATATTTACTAAATTTGTAAAGACATTAATTAATAGCTAGCTTATTAGTTGCTGAGGTTTAAGTTAGTTCTAAGCATGTTTGCATGTCAGAATTATCCCAGGATGTTGTGGTCCAGCCCTGGAGATCCTGCTTCACCATATCTGGGCTGTGCTTAGCCAAACTGTAAAAGACCTCTGCAGGTGATCTTGATCAGCCAGTCTGAGAACATCTAGTTTAATCTCTTAGCAGTTAATACAATAATTTGCAGTCATATAAAGAAAAAGTGCTCCCCCCACAAACCACAAAGCTTATACCATTTTTCAGAGCACTGTTTTCCAGAATAGGGGTCTCCAAAAGTTTTGCTCAGAGCTATATTGTTAAAATATTTTGAACATGAATTAACAATAAATGATTTGTCTTATTTACAATAGTCTTACTTAGAATACTGTATTTATGTATTTTAATGTTGTAAGACACACACAAAGGGGAAATTTAGAAGAATGAGACAAACTTAGCAGTGAATGGACCATTTGGAGCACACTGAGAAATGGATGCACTCTACTTTGGGCTCCCTCCACTGATGTTTATTGAAGACGACAACAACAATTCACCTTTTCTGCCATTTTCTACAGTTTTTTAAATTATTCTACCTTATAATTCAATATCACTCTGCAGTTTATAAAGAATTTTCATGTCCTCAATCATATTTGATCCTCAAACAATGTATAGGAATAGGTTTATTGAATACTAATAAGCTCTCATAGATGAGGACACTAATGTCCACTTAGGACATTTTCAAGGTCATGTAGCTAAAAATGGTGGAACTAAGACTGAATTTTATTTTGTCTCAAAATGAATTGCCTCCTAATTCAGAGCTGAGCTGGGTAGGCCATAGCGATTGTGTACACCTTCTTTTCTACTGTAACACAGGAAACAATAAAAGATTGCTTTTTTTACTGTGCTTACTTTAGAAATAAATGCAGATGCCTGCTAGAATTATATGTGTCATTAGATGTGATAAGAATTGAAGAAAATCTGAACATGGAATGAATTTGTCCCTGGGAGGCTGTTTGGCCATGTCTGGAGACTTTTGGTTGTCAAAAGCAGGGAGTAGAAGGAAATCACTGCTATCATCTAATGCTAGAGTCTAGGGATGCTGCTGAACACACTACCATCCTGCCACACTGGACAGCACTTCCATAACAAAGTTACCTGGCTCAAAACATCAATAGTACGAAGACTGAGAAACCCTGCTACAGTAGTTACGAAAGCTTCAGTTATGAATCACTTTAAGTGACTGATGAAACCTATTCAGCTTCCCAAAGCACATGAATATACACACAAACTATTATACATGTTTAGGCTGTTCACTGATTCACTGAAGCACGTTCAGAGTCCACAGGATGAAAGCCCTAGATCTGCAGAGCAAAGCAAACAATAGGTCCCAAAGACTTGTACTGAACTGAGTGTGTTGTTTACACCCCTCAGAGACGTGAATCAACGTAAGACCTGTTCGGGGACTCCTGTTATTGAACCAGAAAGTCAGAAGTTCATAAGCAGCCTATGGCTCTAAATGCATGAGTGCTTTTGGGGATATTAAAGTCATTCATTACCTAATAAAGTAATACTTGTACATTTTAATTGAGAAGGAGGTTTCATAAAATCTCACTCCACAAGACATTTTTAATTAAAAACTAAAAGGCTGCTAATCTCAAAGTGGACTTGGTGGGTTATTTCATTTCTACTAGTTCTTTTGAGAGAGATTAGAGGATTTACTTCATAAAGTATATAACAAGTAGTGATTAAGAGGGCCCCATTGTGGATTATAATATTTTGTCTCACAAGGATAAGAATGAACACTCCATTAAAGACTTGTCACCTGACTTTCTGAATTTAGGAGTCAGGGGGACAATTATGAAGTCCTACGGTTTGTCTTCAGTCACCTTTCCTGTCTCTTTCTCTACCCTTTCTTCCCTTTTGGATCAAAATTCCACCTGCTCAGTTCCCTCATGCTTCCCCTATAAAAACATGTCACTTCTATACTTAGAACATGAATTCAAGCAATGTTTACTTTTTCTAGTACACATTGCTCAAGCTCAAAAAAAATCATGGAATCGAAGTTGTTCATGTTTCCCACTATTAAGTATTTTAACCTAAAAACAGGATGAAGAGATATCTAGGAACTGGAAGTACTTTCTTGGGCAACCTACTGTAACAGCATGTAATTCAGCCTGTCAAAGACATATATTGATTAAGAAAATTAAGTTGCTTTCAATGTAGGCTAACCCTTACAATATCATCTATACAGAATGATCGCATTTCATCTTAACTAAAATAAGTCAGCTACACATAATTCATTATTAATATCTATAAAATGACTTATATACAAAATTCACATTCTTAAAAATTTTTTCCTCTTTTATCAGTAATTAAATCTAACTTGACATCTCCTGCCATTTGGAGTGAACAGCTTGACATTTTCTGCAATTTGTTTAAATTCAAATATTTTTCAAGGTTTATAATCAGTAGAACCTTAAAAATCTTAAAATCTCTCAAATCCCAATTAGGTATATAAACATAAATCATTCAAAAATTAACACAACTCTATAGACTCCATCAAAAAACTTCTCAACCTGCCCAGCTGGTGTAGCTCAGTGTATTGAGCACGGGCTGGGAACCAGAGGGTCCCGGTTCAATTCCCAGTTGGGGAACATGCCTGGGTTGCGGGCCAGGTCCCCAGTGAGGACCATGTGAGAGGCAACCATACATTGCTCTTTCTCCCTCCCTTCTCCTCTCTCTGAAAATAAATAAATAAAATCTTAAAAACAAAAAACTTCTCAACCTAAGAAGTGCATTTGGCAAAGTAGCAGGATACAAATTCAATATTCAGAAATCAAAGATATTTTTGTACACCAATAACAATATATCAGAAACAGAAATAAGGATAAAAATCCCATTTGCCATAATAATAAGAAAAATAAAGTACCTAGGAATAAATCTGACCAAGAAAGTAAAAGACCTATACTCAGAAAACTACACAACACTGAAAAAATAAATTAAGGAAGACATGAAAAAATGGAAACATATACCGTATTCATGGATTGGAAGAATTAACATCATCAAAATATCCATACTACACAAAGCAATTTATAGGTTCAACATAATCCCTATTAAAATACCAACAGCCTATTTCACAGGTCTAGAGCAGATATTTCAAAAATGTATGTGGAACCAAAAAAGACCCTGAATAGCCTCAGCAATATTGAGAACGAAGAACAAAGTAGGAGGGATCACAATACCCGATATCAAACTCTACTACAAGGCCACTGTAATAAAAAAGTTTGATACTGGCATGAGAACAGACACAAAGATCAATGGAACAGAATAGAGACCCCAGAAATAAACCCAAGTCTCTATAGTCAATTAATATTCAACAAAGAGGGCAGAAGCATAAAATGGAGTAAAAATAGCCTCTTCAACAAATGGTGTTGCAAGATCTGGACAGCTACATGCGAAAAAAATGAAACTTGACCACTAACTGACACCATACACAAAAATAAACTCAAGGTAGATAAAATACTTAAATATAAGTCACTATGCCATAAAATTCCTAGAGGAGAACATAGGCAGGGAAATCTCAGATATCCCAAGCAGCAATATTTTCACCAATATGTCCCCTAGAGCAAGGGACATAAAGGAAAGAATAAACAAACGGGACTGCATTACAATAAAAAAGCTTCTGCACAGCCAAAGAAAACATCAGCAAATTGAAAAGGGAACCAACTGTATGGGAAAATATATTGGCCAATGATACTTCAGACAATGGTTTGATCTCCAAAATATATGAAGAACTCACTCGGCTCCACCTGGGAAAGACAAACAATACAATTACAAAATGGGCAAAGGACCTGAACAGACACTTCTCCAAGGAGGATATACAGAGGGCCCAGAGACATATGAAAGGATGCTCAGCATCACTAGCCATCAGAGAGATGCAAACTAAAACTACAATGAGATACCACTTCACACAGGTCATCATAACTAATCAACAAACAATAAGTGCTGGCAATGTTGTGAAGAAAAGGGAACCCTAGTACATTGTTGGTGGGAGTGCAGACTGGTGAAGCCACTGTGGAAAACAGTATGGAACTTCCTCAAAAAACTAAAAATGGAACTGCCTTTTGACCTGGCAATCCCACTGCAGGAATTATACCCTAAGAATCCTGAAATACCAATTCAAAAGAACCTATGCATCCCAATGTTCATAGCAGCACAATTTACAATAGCCAAGTGTTGGAAGCAACCTAAGTGCCCTTCAGTAAATGAGTGGATCAAAAAACTATGGTACATTTACACAATGGAATACTACGCAGCAGAAAGAAAGAAGGAGCATGGATGAAACTGGAGAGCATTATGCTAAGTGAAATAAGCCAGGTGGTGAAAGACAAATACCATATGATCTCACCTATAAGTGGAACCTAATCAACAACAACAACAAAAACACACAAACAAAATATAACCAGAGACACTGAAATGAAGAATAAACTGGCGGTAACCACAGGGGATTGGGGAGGGGAATAACGGAGGAAAGAAGGGAAACAGTCATCAAGGAACATGTATA
Source organism: Micronycteris hirsuta (assembly GCA_004026765.1). Lineage (NCBI taxonomy): Eukaryota > Metazoa > Chordata > Mammalia > Chiroptera > Phyllostomidae > Micronycteris > Micronycteris hirsuta. The sequence continues at coordinate 29,565 of PVJI01001480.1, forward strand.
AAGGACCTATGGACAAACTAAGCGGGGCTAGGATTGAGGATGGGAGGTGGGGGTGGGGGGGCGGGGGAAAGTGGTGGCAGGAAGTTGGAGACAACTGTACAATTAAAAAAACTGTTCAACATCCCCCCCCCCAAATTAACACAAAACATTCAAAGCATAATTTGATTCAAAATATGAGGAAAAAATTTAAATAATAAAAATATGCTTACTCACATCTCTCATATGACAGGGAAATTGAGAAAGATATATTCAGTGTACAAGCAGGCCAGGGAGGAAACCAAGAAGCCCAAGGGTCTCCTCTACTAAAACAAGCAAACAAAACCCTCAAATGCCTGTGGTCCACAAGGCTTTTCTTTGATTTCAAAACTAGTCTGCTTGCATTTGTGTCGGGCAACATTGTAATGAACGTAGTAGTATAATTCCTTCTCTTTCAAGGTACCTGTTCCAACCATCATTACAAAAAAATATCTTCAGAAAGATATTTTATAATGCTCTAGTCTGCAAGTCTAACCAATGTACCCAGCCCTAAACTGGTTTCTCATTTCCATAATTCTTTTTTTGCCACACCAGATGTAACAGTTTACTCCAAATGATGGCCTGACAAATTTTAAAAAACATCATTAGCCAAAACAAATTATTATTTCTTTTTTCCAATGCTAGACTTTCCACTAATATTATTACATGTTCTTGTCTAAGTTATCCCAGATTTATGCAAACTACTTTTTTGAAACCAGGTACCTACCTCATACAACTCTCTTTCCTATGGTGGGCAATTATCTGAGTAATATTCATGTAGATAGGGCAACGTGCCCTAGGGCAGTCAAAAGCCATTCATGCTGTGCCATCATGAATCTGCCTGGAGACTTAGCTATTGGCTTTTCCACTTTCACTTATGAATGCCCCTCAAATATTAGCCAGAAAGGTTCAGTTACAGCTATCCCCTCACTTTGCATCATGCCGCTGTTTATCAGTTCTTTCTACACCTTGATTACATCTTCCCTCGCCATGTACCATTGTTCTTATTAATACCCTGGATTGAGTGAAGAAGAGAAGCAAGTGTTAAAGGTTTGGGTAAATCTGGAAAGATACTGTAATTATCTAATGTACAATAAAAAATACTAAATGTAAAACCATGCTTGAAACTTGACAACCATGCCCATGGCTAGTTACATAATTTGAGGATCCCAGTGCAAAATAAAAATGTGGGGTTCCTTGCTCAAAAAGCAAGAAAAATCGCCAAAGGCACTGAAAGATAAAACCCTGTCCCTGTTTTCCAGTTACTCTCAGTCATAATATTTTGTATGTGTTTGCTGAGAGAGTATAAACCCTCCTTTGCAGGCATGCTGGGAGACCCCCAGTGCAGCATGTGCATGGCCCACCAGTGACAAGGGCCTCTTTCTAACTAGGTGTCAAACCAACTTGCTGTGCCCTGGTAGGAGGCAGGAAGTCAATTTTCTTTTCCCATCAGCTTACTGCCCAAACCATGGCAGACAGAAGACTCCCAACGAATTGCAGGCCCTGAGCCAAAATGCACTCAGACCCTGGATAGGTAGCACCATGCTCCCAACTTCAGAAGTCAGTGGCCCTGACCATATCCATGTTTACTTCCTCTTAAGTGTTCAGTGCCAAGTCTCCCACATACAGGGCCAAGGATAACATTGTGACTAACTCATCAACACAGGGCTAGTGGCTGTGTGGGCGAAAATGATATGAGAAGGAATGGCCTTCAGATCACACACTCCCTATGTGAGCTTAGCTTCATTGCAGGTTTTCTTGCCATATTGACCTACATACTATGGGGACCCATTCTGTCCGGTGTTTGGAACATCCTACAGAAAAGTGAAAAGAAAAATAAAAAGACCACAGTTCACTGCAAAAGTAACGCAAAGATCACACTGATAAATAATGTGTTATTACCATAAAACACCTTTGAGTAATTCATCAACCCCTGAATTTAATGCTGTATTAACATAAGCATTTTAATTAAGAGGTGAAAATATCTATGAAGTACATATTTTTTGGAATGCTGAGTTAAAGTAATCCACAAGCTCAACTGCTATGTCTCTGCTATAGGATTTCCCAGAACTAGTCACGCTTCAGCCTCTTAGACAGACTGCACATTGATTACGTCATTGCGTCAATGGAAATTTCTGGACAACAGGGCAGAAAAAGGTGTGTGTGTGTGTGTAAGAGAGAGAGTGACACCAAACTATTTCTTATATAATCCAATGTCCAAATTGTGTTTACTGATTATGCTCTCTGTTTTAAGTGTTCCAGAAGGTGAGAGTCTTCACTCATCCAAACATTCTGGTCCCAGAGTGAAAACGGTGCCTCTCCAGGCTTGAGGCAGATACTAACAGTGATTTGTAGGCTCGTCACTGTGGACACGCCGGGCTTACTCGGACTCCCCTTGGTCCCAGTTCCCCTCAGTGTGTACATGAAGCCATCTCCCAAACAAGAGCGCATTAACCGAGGTCGGCATCTTAAACAACAATGGCCTTGGTTTATTATTAGTCTCTTGATCATTTAGAAAAATATATTTCATGACAGATTTAAAGATGTTTTTATCCCATATTGCAATTTTTTTAAAGATTTTATTTATTTTACTTTTAGAGAGAGGTGAAGGGAGGGAGAAGGAGAGGGAGAGAAACAGCACTGTGTGGTTCCCTCTCATGCACCCCCACCCCGGGAACCTGGCCCACAACCCAGGCATGTGCCCTGACTGGGAGTCAAACCAGCGACCCTTTGGTTCACAGGCAGGTGCTCAATCCACTGAGCCACACCAGCCAGGGCCCGTGTTGCAATTTTCTTAAGGATCATTCAGAATATCCTCTATGGAATGAAAATAAGTGATTGATACACTATAAAAATTTATAAGTAATTACACATATCAGACATTTAGTAATGAGTATTCCCGTATATTTTTACTGTAATTATTTATTTAGCTTTCCCATGTTACAAAGTTATCTGGAGAGATAACTGCATCCTCTGCTCTGGTTCAAAAAAAAAAAAAAAATAGAGGAATGAAAATATAGTCTTCACATCCTTAAAGGGACTAAGTTTGAATTCTGAGAGATACTGCATAAACCTATGTTGTATAAGTAATATTGACTGTGAAAAGGAAGAGACAGAAATAAAAGGTAATGTTCATTTGTATGACATAAAACAATAGGAAGCAGTAAATGAGAGGAAATTATGATTTCAGTACCAACACACTAATTTACGTCGCACTGGGACTAACAAATGCTGTTTATTTGGGGGTAAGTGAAAACAGAATCTGGGGAAGAAGATGAGGAGCTGTAACCAGGGGTATAGTTACAGACACACCGTAAGCATCAGACGGTGGTATGAACAACGGAAGTTATTTCCTCCCCAGAGACTCATGGTAGAGGGGCAAATTAGAGCCCAAGTTTTAACAGTCAAACTCCAAGTTCAAACGTGGAAGGAAGGAAGAGGAGCCCAGAGAGTGAAAGAAAAATAGAGCAAAGTGAGACAGCATCAGGGTGGTTTTAGTCAAAGACTGGAAACATTTAGAATATAATTGATAGAAAATTGAGACAAGATAACCAACAGGTTTAGAGCCAAGCCTGCATCTTGCATTTGATTCTCACTCCTATTTGAGCTCAACTGAGCTAAATAGGTGAAAGAAAATGACAAATCAAAAAGTCAGAGATCAAATATAGAATGCTACTATCTGAATTTCCTAGTAATGAAAATCCGTTGAAGTTTATTCTTTGAAGATATATTAAGCATGGCTTCAAATGGAATAAATGAGGAAAACTCATATGTAATATTTAGTAGTTTTTAAATTTGTTAATATTTACAAACATAGGTTCTCATAGGAAAAAAAGGTCTTTGATTTGGAATTTGTTCTATTTCTCATAATAATTCTCAGATTATAATTTTTTTGCTTCTTCTCGTGTTATAACCCCATTAGACTGGCTGAGGAAGATATAGATTAGTTCACTTTAAGGAAATAACCTGCTTGCTATCAATATTTTAGATTTTTAGTTTTCAAATATAATTAATAATTCATCAGTCTTATGCTTTCCTGCTCTTTTAGGAATTACTTCAGGAGAACCCAACCCCTCTTACCTGCTATTTCAAGTACACTGATTCCTTTAAATTAATTTTCTTTTTAGACTCCTCATTTGTTCATACTTCTCTCAGTTCTTGGCACTCAAACCTACACTTATATTGTGCGTGCAGCTTGTAATTATCTCGCTCCCGCCGAAGTCTGCACGGTCCCCCACACTTCAGATTTACAGGAGTGCACTTGAGATTATAATTACAGCCTTGTATTTTTGTTCAGCAATTTAGAAAATGTCTAAAGCAATAACTCCTTTGCAAACAGAGGTTCTGGAAGATACTCTACATAAATGGATATTTATCTTTTGGAATGTTTGGATCTCTCTTAAACTTGGATCAATGTCTATTTTCCTCTAGTAAAACACAAATGAACACCCCCAGCCCCCACCCCACACACCACACACACACATTTTCATATAAATTTAAAGAATTTTTTTCCTTCCCTATTTAATCTGGGGTCCATAGAATATTACAAAACTACTACACTAGTTGTCTTCCAGGTCAGAAAAAACGAACCTCTCTCTACACCCCACATAATGAAAGGTTTCATACAAATGCAAAGTGTCTCCTTAGACAAAACTTGTAGCATCATCTATTGTATATTAATTTCTATATCTTAGCACCAGCAAACAACAGAAAGTTTGCAGGACATCCCATGTTTTTCTTTCCTCTGTGCCATTTCCTATTTCCTAATGCCTAACAGGTCTCCCTGCCCTCCAAGCCTCACTTCCAGAAAATAGCTTTCCCACCACCGCTCTCCTCCAGTATCGCCAATAATCTTCACGACGCTACACCTCATAGATGTTTTTTTTGGTGTTTATTTTACTTGACTCTGCAGTAGCCTTCAATGTTGTCGCCCATCACTTCAAACTTGAACTATTCTCTCTTTTTTTGGGGGGGGCTTGTATAACCTCTCATTTTATTTGCTTTTGTTTCATCTCATTGGGGCTTCTCTGCTTCTACACAATTTCATTTTAAAACCACATGCAATAGTTCTCAGGGTTGCTCATAGATCTGTTCATCTCATTACTTCATATTCTTTCCCCAGACAATCCGTCCTAATCAAAGCTTCTGTTGCAATCAAATACAGATGACTCCCCTCTTGTCTTATATCCAATCCTGACCTCTTCTCAGCTATATGCGCATATATCTAAAACTGTCCTTGGCATTTTCTATGTCTAAATTGGTCACTAAGTCCAACTGATTGAATGATCTCTCAGTCCTAATTCTAATCATGTTCAATTATTCCAAATCAGTGAATGGCACTCCACAAAGTGGAAGCCTAGGGGTTACTCCTGGAATCCTGATGCCTTAGCCTGGACTCCACGAAGTGCAGAGCCTGGAGCAAACGTGTCTGTGCCGGTGCTGGACTAGGGAGGACAGTCACATGGAGTTGCAATGGAAACCAGAGACTCGGGGCAGGGAGGACGGAGAATCAATGTCAGCACACATACTAAATGCCACTAATTGCTCCATCTCCCAGAACGCTCCCACTGCTAGAGACGTAAACTGCATTTTTAAGATCATTTAGCCATAAGGAAAAAGGAAGGAGCATTTATTCACTAAATTCAGTTTTCCATGGGCCAAAAAGAAAAGAAAACAAACAAACAAGAAACCCTTTCACCTGGCTAAGATTAGTTTTGCAAAGTTGAGAAACACAAATCCTGATTTCAAGTCACTGGAAGGATGCTAAGAAGAGCCAATCCTAAGTCTTCTCCTTGGTTCCCAGACCTGAGAATTTTAGCTCTTGTGAACAGGATATCATCAGCCAGTTTATGACATGATCCCACTGACTACTGTCTCCAGTTTGGCACTTTGAGCCTGTATCAGGCCACTCTGATGGGTGCCTCTGTGGTGGAGTACATGAAGAGACAGTGGATCCTGGGGACATAGGCTCATTGTCACATTTTCATTGTTATAAAACACATCCCTAGCTCTGACACACCACTGTGTGGGCTGAAAATATCAAGAGATTGGTCATTCTGAAAGTCTTTAAATATAGCTCTGAGACCGAATGCACAAATGAACAATGGAAGGCCATGTAGACACATGGAACTCGGACTCACAGTCTGAAGCGACTGGTCAGGTTAAATGTGACCACAACTTCTATAGCAATTAGCTCATAACTGTTAGGACTTTATCAATAACTGCCTGCTTCCCTAATTTTACCCCGACTTCCACTTTAGGATGAACTAAAGAAAGCCAAACATGGCTTCTCTAAGCATGGCTACCCTAACCACTCACATAGATGACCACATCTAATTAGCCTGGTTCCAGCTTCCCCATGTCAAAAACCTCCAAGCAGGGTATACCTGAAGCCTCTCCTTTTTAAGCTGTGAATCTTTTGCCTTCCTTTCTCAGCCTTTGAGTGTTCTCAAAAGATAAATAAAATTAGCTGATTCCTTGCTACAAGCTCTGCATAAAGAGCCTTTCCTAATCATTGATCAGACAGTGGTCTTCAGGACCCTTCCAACAGCAACCTGTATATACTCAGTTATCTTAGCTTGACCATGAATTCTTAAGATAAAAGTTTTGTTTGATTTTATTTATAATACTTTGTTCTGTGCTTGTTAAAAAAATGCACATATAATCAATATTTGTTTCGTGTTATGAAGAACAGAAAATGAACAAAAAGAAGAAAAGTGATTCATATATGAGTAAAAACATGAGAGGGCATAAGAAATGGACGATGGAGAAGTGAGAGAGTTGTACAATTATGAAAATGTGTGGGTATAAAATCAATAAAATTCTCTAAAATAAACTCAGACTTATAATGGTGGATTAAACCACCGTGAAGATGGAAGGGAATTTTGAGAATATCGATGACAAAGGAAACACAGAGCTCATCTACCATGAAGCTTGTAAACATTTCCATATTATTTCTAGGTCACCTTAGAGAGAGTGTAATTTTCTCAAAAGAATATGGACTTGGGCATGAAATAAAATTGATTAGAATTTTGACTCAGACGCCACCATGTATTAAACTATTTTCATGTCCAGTAAGTTAAGGTAATACTTGGCTAGTTATTAAACACCATTGTAGATTTAACTGGCAAAATAGATTAGTCATATTTCGTTAGTAGACAAAGAAGGTACCTCAACACCTTTCTTGCTTAATATTTTTTTAAATACTGATAAGAAAAAGTTTGTCACATCTTTAATATTCTTATCTAAAAAGTAAATATTTACCACATGATGTTGAAAAATTAGAGCAATGTTAATAGATAGAAACTTTTAGGAAAGAATGTTTCCAGGAGAGGAAATAGAAATTGCTAAAGAACAGAGAGACGAAAGTACATAACACAATCTAAAAATGACTCTTAATTTTAGTATGAATAATTTCTAGGATGTGTCCATTGTTTATGAGGAAGCAGGTATACATGGTTTGGGGAGAAACACTTTAATTAGGGGTCAGATCATGAAGGCAAATTAAGATTTTAGGAGTTTTCCAAAAGCAATAAAGAGACTTTGTGCATTTCTGAACAAATTCATGTTAAGTTTTTATATGTTTTTAAAGGACAATTCCTGTGGTCTGATGTTCAAAATATTAAAGGGAAAAGAATTTGGAATTGGTGATCACAAATAGGATGTAAAGGAACAATCTCTGTCTTAGATGATACAATAGAAAGTTTAATAATGGAGAAGCTTAAACAGCAGTGTTTACAAACCCACTCTCAAGACTGACACTGTGGTTTTTATATTAGTGAGCTTATTTAATAAAACTCTATATTGCTTTGGTTCTTTCATTTAGGTCTCAAAGAGTTTCTTAAAATGTTTTTCATTACAAAATGTATGGATCCAGAAATATATGACCCAACTAATTAGATCCAATGATTAATCTTATTAACCTCGTGGATCCAGGTAACTTCTACAAATTACTACCTTGCTGCCCAGGGAGTAGTGAGTACTTACTATGGATTCAAGATGGCAGCGACTTCGTCTAACACAGCACCTATGGAGAATTCTTTTCCCTCATTAATTTTCTTTCAAAGGCTCTTGCTTATCTCAGATTTCATCTATTGATACAAAAATGATTTAAGATGTCTTTTTTAAAAGGCGAATTTAAAACAAAATTTAAGATACACTTCAATTCCTCCTCATGTGTAAATAGCCTTTGTCTGTATTCACAGACTTATTTTTCTAACTGGCTGTTTTTCCTCTGGCTTCTCAGCTGCACTGGATGGATTGGTTCAGAGGCTGGAGGCCATCGAGCTTTGCCTATTAACTGTGCGCTCCTGTTCATGGGAGCTGCCACAAACTATACACAAAGCTTCAGCTCAACTAAATCCCACGGAAGGCCTGGTGCTATGCTGGGCTTTGTTTTGTTAGCCCATTTCTCAGAGTTAAAATATTAAGGAAATAAATAATGTCTTCTAAACCATCTGGTTTGCTTCGATTGTGTCCCAATCCCAACATTAGGTTCTACATCTTCAAAATAAAGAGACTCATACATTTCTTAACATATTCAAGGAAATACCCTTTCTACCAAGAGTGTGCTGCATAATGGTATGATAAGTCAGACATGAAAGGGAATTAAATAGAAAGTCTATTGAATTTAGTTCAAGACTAAACTTATATTGACAAGATGAGAATTTTATGCACGTAGGTATACCCCTAACTATAGTTTTCATAGTTTCCCTTTTCCCAGATTATCATTTTATGCCAATATAGTGATTATTATCAAGAATAACACAACCATTGTGAGAAAATGAATTATTATTAAAATAAATGATCAATCCCAGAATAGGGACGGCTATTTGTTGAGAGGGACTGTGTGACAATAGCTCCAGCTGGATCATTGCGTTGATCTGCATGAATTCAGTGGGCTCTAACCCTGAAATGATGGATGCTCTTTTTTTTTTTTTTTTAACGTCTTGAAGCTGTCTTCATTTACTGCCTTTCATGTGTAAAATATTAGAGAAAAACCCGGAGGTACTGGCAGCATCAATATACACAAAGGTGATTATCGAAATGTACTTGAAGAACTCTTAGTAACATTTGTGTTGCCCTCTGGAGTCACATACAAGTTCACAGAACCTATAAAGTGTCAAATCCAATATACTGATTTAATGGATAAAACAGGGTATGTGGAATTAAGAATCAAATTCTGTTCCTTACTTTCCTAGAAATGCAATGGGTGTCTGGAGAGGGATTTTTTAAATTATATAGTTACCTAATTTCCCTTACCTCTCCAATAAAGATATAATTATGTTCACATGACTGCAGATATAAATAATGCCAAGTCCCAGAGTCAATGAGAAATACAAAAAAATTTAGGTGTCTTATTCCAAAATACTAAAAATAAAACATTACTCTTTGTCATGCAAAGGAGAAGAATGATCAGTGTAAGAAAATGTCCTTTTTATCATTTGAAACTATGTTTCAGTCATCTTCTGCTTTTTAATTCTCTCAGCTAAAATCAGCGGGAACGTTCTTCCCTAAGAAGGTTATGCAATGAAGTCTAATTCCATCAGGACTTTGCAAACCTGCATAAAAATGTTATATTTTTACTTTGGTTCAATAGTGACATACAGCATTTTCATATTCTTTTTAAAACTAACACTTAAATGAACATTAGAGTTTTTACACTAAAGTCCACTTGGGATCAAAGTGCTTCTTGCAGGAGAAAGACATGTTGAGACCCACTGGGGAAGAATTGTGTTTCCTGGGTTACTTTCACAGTAATTGTAAATACATTTAACTTGAGTCTTCTCCCATGGAGAGAAGTCATAAAATGCCTCATGAAAACAAAATTTCATAGTTTAGAAAAATGGGAAATGCTCTATGTTCTACCCACTTTCTATTATAATCTTCAGAAATAATACTGACATAAGAAAATTTCTAAAATGTCCTTAATTGTATGTTTCCTGGCTTATCTAATCACGAAATCTTTTGAAATACAGCTATTAATATTCTTCATAACAATCCCATGGAATCCACATTACGACTTGCTGATACGAAATTCTACCATTTACAAAGCATATTCACAGTTGATTTCAGATTTAAGCTTCAAAAAATTTACTACATATTAGTACAGCAGCCTTCAGAGGGGACTTTTCTGGCTTTTAATAAGAAGCCTAGAACACCTTGGGATACAAACTGATACATTAAGTTTATAAACTCTACGTGAAATAAAGACAGCTACCACTTACAGAGAACCTTTATTTACTAAGTAAAGGTTCCTAGAGAGTTCAATATTTCAAAATCCAAAGTGCAGTCATGACATGGGTATTTTCACATGAAGAAGCTAAGCTTCTAAAATTGTAAGCCATGTGTACACACTGAATACACACAGAGACAGTATGTAAACTTCTAGTCTGTTTGCTTCCAAAATCCAGTTTTCTCCTATAAAGCACCACTCCGAGTCTCTACACCTGGCACAATGCAGTGAAAACTCAGTTGCACATAAGTTTGGGAATATGAGGATAAGAAGCTTTTCAAACTGGGTTTAGGTAGCAAGATACTATTGGAAAGGGCTTCCCAACCTCTGTGTTTATGATGAGGAGGGCAGCATTTTATTAAATTTGTCCCTTTTCCCGAAAAAGAAATGATGGAAGAGGCATCAGACCTCTCTCCCCTCACTGCAGTTCTGTGGCCTCTGCCCAAATGTCTCAAACACCTGTTGGCACCTGGGATGCCCAGCTGCTCATGGTGCTGCCCTGCAGAGCCCCACCTGCCACCCAGTGGCGCCCCTACCTCAAGGTGGTCTCAACCACTTGGTGGAGCTCAGTGAAGGCTAAACAAATTCAGTAGCTTTTAAAAAGCACAGCTAATATTTACTTGTGTGGCCCTATGAATATTGGTAAGTGAGACACTCTCAAAGTGAAGAAGAAACAAGTAAGTATCATTTCTAAATTGTAAAACTTGTCTTTTATCTCCTATTACAATTTCTTTCCCTTCACAGTTTATGTGTCAAATTCTTTTTCTCAGTGTAAAATTGCTGAGGTGATTCTAATATCACAAATATGAGAAGCATTAATAATCATAAACAACAATGGATGTAGGCATTTCTAATCCTGAACTCCAATTTGATCAGATGTTTATAACATTTATTTACACAAATATTTATTATGCTTACTGCATCATTTTTCCATATTGGTAAAGTATGAAAAATTTTTTACCTTTAAAAATATTTTAATTTTGTTTTAATTCTATAAAAAAAGATGCTTCCTTAAGAAAGGGGAAAGGGGAGCTTATCTCCATTGTTCTGATAAATCTTATATCATAATTTCTCTTCAAATTGTTACAGTTTTATAATTTTAATAAAGTTATTTGCCATAATATTATTAAAACATCTTACAAAGTACCTCATTTTCTCCAAGTAATATGTTATTTACTGAAATATGTGAATGAACAAAATAACACTTGCCATTTAAAGATGCATTACTTGATACTCCAAAAAATTAGGTTGCTAATTATATCTATAGTGTCTGTTTAAGCCAGTCTCAGCACTAAATCGCAGATAATACTAAACATTACATGTTAAAATGTTAACACAAGTAGAAACTTGCATGCATTAAAAGGGCAAGAGCCATGTAGAAGCTTGCTTTTGATTCAAAGCTCTTCTTTATAAATACTTCAAAATTGCTAAGAGACAAGATCCTAAATGTTCTCTCCACAAAAGTGCAATAATTACACGACATGATAAGAGTGGTAATCATGTTTCAATACAGGAATGGATCAAATCAACTCACATTGTATCTTAAACTTACACCATGTTATGTGTCAATTTCACTTCAATAAAAAAAGGAAGAAAAGCTAATTTAAGTAATAGTGTTATTGAAATCTCAAAAATTGTCATGGAATTTTTCAAAATATACTCATAGTTGCTCACTTCCTTTCTTTCTAAGAAGCTATATTACATAAAAGATAAATTCAGTGTAATTTTCCAAATTCAAGAAAACAATGATAGAATTATTTTTTTTTAAGCTTGGGAAATTCTGAACTAAAAAAGGCATTTATTTAACATCACATACAAAGAAAACAACATGAATGAATTTGTCCTTTAAGCTTCAGTATTCACTTTTATTTTCTACATTTGGGGTTTATTAGTTATTCCAATTATAATTACCCAATTATGTTTTTGAAGTGCTGATTAGAATCACTTTTAAAAAAACGAAATACAACTTAGGTATTATTCTTTTCGCAAAGTATTTCTAAGATTCCGGGTTCATCATGGTAGAAGGGGTGTAGTCCACCAGCCTAGTTCATAAGGGAAACTTGACATGGAAGTGAGATTGAAGTAGCCAAAAATGTGCAAGGAAAACTTCAGAAGGTGAGTCCCAGAGAACAGGAAATGCAGAAAGCTACTAATGCCCTTAATGTCCTCAGGAATAATGGTAAAACCCATTTTCCTGACGCCCAGGAGGTGGAGTCATCTGTGTGAGGCTGAAGCCCTGGGAGAGATGCTCCCTTGAGAAGGGAAAGGAGGGAGCAGCCTGGCCTTTGCTCCCCTGGTTCCCTGCAGCCTCCCACCAACCCCAGCCAGAAACCAGTGAGTGAGGGAGTCTGGAGACCCTAACCTTCAGGGGTCAGCTCCTGAGACACGGGCAGGAATAAACATGAGAACAGACTAAAGAATTGTGTTAGTCATACAGATGAGACATTTCTATTTTCATAACTAGACAAACATATAGAAAATATTAGAAGACATGTAAGAATAAACAGCTCTACTTTAAAGTTCTCCAATGATAAAGTGCCAATTATCTAGTGTTTTTAACTTTGTTTTATTCAGAACAGCTCTTTGGTTATCCAACCATGGGAATGTCCATGTAAAAATACAATTAATTAAATGTCACATTTCAGAACCCGCTTCAGTATGAAGTTAAAAAATTGAACTCCCCCTTTAAATGAAAAGAGCTAAGTCAAATAAAATATAATAAAATAATTAAATTCCAAGGCATTACATATTTTATTCAAAGAACACAACACTAAAATGTGTTTACATTATTCATGTGTCTCCTGTGCTTATTTTAAACTGTTAACATCCATTGGTGAGAGAAAATCAGCTAGTCATTTCAGAAAAAAAAAAGTCTTTAAGAGAGATAGATGTTGAAATATTCATAGGAAGTAAAGCACACAGATGATAAAATTATTTTTTCATCAAGGAAAAGAAAGAACAAAAACATAGCATGAAAATTGTTTTCATTGCAATAATCAAACTTCAATCTCAGAGACAGCACTAGTTAATCTTAACTATTTGTAATAAGGTACAAAGATAAGTCCTCTGACAGCTAAGCTAGCATTAATATTAAAATGTAATATGTCAAAGAATTTCCATGAATTAAAGCATATTTAGGGACATTGTTATATTAGTACTTAAATTAAATTATTTGGATAAATAGTACATAACAGATAAATTCTGAATGTTATTAAGATGTCCCCAGACTTCACCAACTTGTGACTGCAAAATAAAGCCATATTTCCTTTGAGATCCAAAATACAATGACCCTTGAGGTCCCATGACCCAAAAAGCAGGAAACACATTTTACCACTAAGTTTCCTCCCCAAATAATTTTTGGAAATTCCTGAAAAATGAATTACATTCGTCCACTAGAAAGTTGTTTTTCACCCTCAAGAAAACATGTTAAAACTGAATGCTTCTCTAGAGCTACGATTTTCCTCTGTGTGCTTTACAAGTGCATGGCGATGATGGCAAAATGGAACCATTTATCATCTCATAAATGCTTCCTCAGAATATTCTCTGTTCTTTTTGCAATGCTCTCCCGCATTCATTCTCGAAAGGCCAGTAAAATCCAGGCGATGCTTTAAAGATTTACTGAAGGCTTAGGGACATGAATGCAAAGGAGGACAACTTCAAAGCGTATATTTGATAGCACTGTTGCCAGAATGGATGGAGCACACCACTCCCAACAGTGTTCCGTCCAGGCTCCCCATCCCCTACGGACCTACCAGCCACGCTGCTCGAGGACTGGCCTGTGTCTCGCCAATGTAACTGCACCCAGAGAATACGGCCCAAACCAACACAGAGATGCTACTCAAGGCCACACTGAGGACGGGCTATGTGGCTGTGCAAAGACATATGTGGCTGTGCAAAGTTCCTTATTGCTCTGAACACACTGATTTCAATGTGAGATTTACCGCTTCTCTTTTTCAAATATATTTTTCTGTTACAGTTGACCTACAATATTACATTAGTTTCAAGTATACAAAATAGTGATTAGACATTTCTATACCTTATGAAGTGATAAATTCCATTAGAGGTTTTTCTCCCTCTCCGCCAACAAGTAATATGTTATGGCAATACAGTGCTGACATCTTTAAATAAACTCCCACTTTCTCACCTGTAACACTTCAGAGCACCCCAGTATACACACTGTTAAGTTTTTCATGTATACTCTTCTTTAGCCCTGTCCTAAAGCTGACAAAGAGAATTATGGGGGTGAATGACTTTTTTTAAAATGAAGCATTGTTCCTTACTCTAGAGGCATTTTCATACAGTAGCAACGTTAAAATTTAATCTTAGAAGACTTTATTCATTTTAATAATGTCATTAGGAAATAAAATATTGACAGAATCCTCTTAGGAACAACAGAAAAATATTAAGCTCAACTTTCACAAAATAGCATGAAGTGATATTACATAATACCCATGACATCTCCTTGTAAGGAGATTTTGTTTTTATTTAAGCAAATGCACTTCGTTGACCAAAAAGTTATCCTCTCTAGCAGAACCTCCTTGACCTTGCTTAGCCACGCTCTGAGAAAGTGAAGACCACGGCCATATTCAAGCCTCCTGTCTAATTCCCAGTTGTCACTCCCTGCTATGATCTGGCCTTGATCTCAACTATTTCACTTGAAATATTGTTATCTCTAAAGTCATCCAAACACCATCTAGTTCCCAAATCAAATGGATGTTTTGAAGAATTCATTGGGGGGAATTTGTCCTTTTTGCATGACCTGGGTTTCTGTGACACCCCTCTGCTATCTCACCCACCTCAACCTACCTATCTCAACCTGCCTGATGATACCCATGCTTGCAAGGATGCAGACTGGGGCTTCTCTCTCCTTTCCTACCGACTGCCTCATACCTGCTTCAGTTTACCATCTATTTACTAATAAATTCCCAAATCTGTAATTCTAACTCAAGTCTCCAGAGAAAATAATCATTTGTTTCCACGTTAATCACACACAGGTCACCCAAATTGAGCATTCCCGGTGTGCAGATGTCTCACTTCACCATCCTACCCCACAATGCTGTGTCCAAGCCTCTCCACTGACCAAATCAAACTGAAGTGTTAGCCTGGATTTCTTCCTTTCTTTTTTCTCAAAAAGACACCAAACCTTGTAGATTTGCCATCTTTAAAATGTTCTTTTTCCTCCTCTTCATCCTATATCATTGTTTCTGTTAATATCAGTTTTCACAAGAATTTTGCAATAACCTCCTAAATGACCTTTCTGCATCTTTTGATCCTTCCTATCAAATTATCCCCCATTTGCTTTCAGATAGAATTTTCTAGTTCATTACTCTTTCACCTCATTCACCTTTAATGATACTCATCTATCACCTACTGGATAGATTTTGTTTATTTATTTTTTTATCCTCACCCAAGGACATTTTTTTCCCATTGCTTTTAGAGACAGAGGAAGGGTGAAAGAGAAACATTGATGTGAGTGAGAAGCATCAATGGTTGCCTCCTGCAGGTGCCTGGACCAGGGATGCAAGCATGGACCAGGGAATATAGGCATCTGGACCTGGGGTCATAGGTGCCTGCTCCCCGACCAGGATCAAATTGCAACACCTCAATTACGATCCAAATCTCCAAACAACTGAGCCATAGTGCCAGGGCCCTACTGGATACATTTTTACTCCTTAGCTTAGATTCCCAGACCTTTCACATATTGGTATCCATCTACCTTACCAGCATTGTCTATTGATATGGTTTCCCCTTTTAATACTCCAAAATACACTGAACTACTTATAATTCACTAACCACAATGCACTTATATGTTTAATGTGCTTTCAGCTGCATTCCCTACCTAAAAGGTATGCCTTTCCCAAGTTTGATTGCCTGGAAAACTTCATGGCTGCCAATTTTCAGTGAAACTATTTACTTGACTCCTTTGCTGCCTCTCACAGTCAGGCAGATGGAAGTATATCACGTGCTTATGACAATGTGTATCTTATTCCGTCAGAGTGATTTCAATATTATTTTTAATTGTTGGTCTACTTGTGTCTTCGTTAATGAAAAGACCATTTAAGAGTAGAGATGACAGCTTTTCCCATTGGCAGACCTGGCACCTAACGTACAGCTGGACATTTAAGCACTCAATAAATAGTTTTGAATAAACAAATAACAAATGAATGACATATAAATGTTTAACACTTACAGAAATTTGATTCTCAAATGAAGGCTCATTATATTTATAATATATACCAAATAATGATGTGTTTATTCATTTGAATAGTATTTATTAAATGATTACTACAGACCTGGCAGGGCACTGGACACTGGGAATGGAGAAAGAAGTAATAATGGGAGCCCAGCCTTGTTCTGTTGTGAAGCTTATATTCCAGCAGGAAAGACAGACAATAATTAAATAAACCAATAAGTTAGTAAGAATATTTTAGGTACTGCAAAGCCAGTAAAACAGACAACAGAGTTTGAGGTGTGAGTAATTTTATTTGAATTTTCTGAGAAGTTTTCCTCAAGAGGTGTCCCTTGAGCTAGACCTGATTGGACAAAGGAGCCAACTATTTGAAGATATGAGGGAAATTTAATGATTCAGAAAGTGCAAAGGCTCTTGGATCAGGAATAGGCTTACTACAACTATAAAAGAGAAGAAGGGAGAAAAAATATTGTAGAATAGATATAAGATAAGAGATGTAGGCAGAGACAAATAATGTAAAGTCTTATAGAACCCGTTAAAGGAGTCTTGATTTTTTTCTAAGTATAAGTGAAAAGCTATTGGAGGAGTTCATGCAGGAGGTTTATATAGTTTGTTTCTCATTTTTAAATTGTTATTCTGGCTGCAGAGCACAATTGTGGGGAAGAGGGTGATTAGTTGAAAATCTATTACATAAAGTAAAGTGAATAATAATAGTTTCTTGGGCTAAGGGGCAGCAGTGGAGAGCGAGGGGAGTACAATTATTTTGCAGAAGTACTTGGTAGCACTTGTTGATGGATTGCATTGGAATGTGAGAGAATCAAGATAGTTTTTTTGCTTTTGTATGTTTTCTTTTATTTCTTTGCTTATATTGGGCTTGGGCATCTGGGTAGAACAGAGAGTAAAGTAGGAACAGGATTGACTGTTAGTTTGAGATGGCCTGCTGGAATTCAAGTGAATCTATCAAATAGGAGTTTGATACTGAGAGAAGATTAACAGCTAGAGGTATACAGTTGTGAGTCAATAGAATACAGTGTTGTTTACAACCAGGGAATTATAAAATACTTTTTAGAGAGAACATATTTAGAAAAGAGTATAGAGTTTAAGAGTAAGCCTGGCATCTTAGAATTAAAGGTTAAACAGAGGACTACCTAGTAAAGGAGACTGAGTTAAAGTGGTTAATGGGTAGATGGAAACCCAGGAGAGTGTGAAGGTGTGAAAAGTAGGAGAAAAGAATTTAATAAGAATGAAATAGTCAACTAATTGTTGCCAAAAGAGCGAATAATATGAGGAATGATAAAAAGCAATCATTTTCTTTAGCAAAATGGAGATCACTGATAATTCTGACAAGCGTTTGAACAAAGCGTATGGGATGAAACACAGTGGACTCTGTTGAGGGGATGCTAGAATCATCATTATGATCCTACATCTGGAGCTTTTTCTAAGAGAAAATGCTTCACATGATGTCTTTGCAAACAAAGAGGCTTGAGGCAACTCTGATGTTGTGACTTGCAAACCTGCTCTTCTCCTCCACGACCAGAGATGATTGGGCAAAGCCTTTGAGGTAGTTTAGTCTACCTTAAGTAAAGCCGAATGATAAGAAGCCAGATCCTTCAAAGTCTCTCCCCCTGACATGACTTTGAAGTGAAAAATGTAAACAGTCAACAGAAGCTGAAGTGGTAAAGATACGCAAAGCAAAGCCTCCAGCCTGGAGCTTTGATGGAGGGGTTCTGAGGCAACTGAAGTCACAAATAGGTATAAGCTGTGAGTTACAAAAGACCTGTTCAGGACAGAGGACAAGATATCCACTTCCTAGTTACAAGATCCAGGACTGGGAGAGCACAGATGAGATTAGACCTAGTTAAATGTTCACAACTTCCTAACGCTAACACCCCTAGGAGGCCACAGATCCGCAACTAACCCCATTTCCAGTTTTGGTACTTTCGTTCCTGCTCTCATGAGGTCTTTGTTCATAGATCCCATTAGGCCTAGCTTATCTTTGTTTACCACTGCACACTTTCTTCCTTATAATAAACAGTTAACCCTACATATTCTAGAATATGTTTCTGTTCTATGTAACCAACAAATTCCCATTAATACAACATACTATGAACAAAGAATAGTTTATCAGATGCTTAAAATAAGGCAAATAATAGTCACATAGGGCATTCATGAAATTGGTAGATTCAAGAAGTGATGTAGAACATAAAAAGAGAAACTATCAATGTGCTTGTTAGAGTTGATGATTATGTGTTGATTCATTGAGATATGTGCATTATATTCATTCACTTTGCACTGGAAAATAATGACACATTGAAAACTAGAAGGCAGGTCAGTTGATTCACTATAGCAGGAAGGGACGGAGATACATTTAATTGTTTCTGCCTAATTTTTCTTGTTACTGATCACTGGGAGATTATAATTTTCAGTAGCATCCAAGAATGAGTGTGTTTGGAGTGAGAAACAATCATTTGTTCCAGAGAAATCTCTTAATCCAAAACTTTAAATAAAATGACAGATAGTCTCTTGTCTCATCCTTACTCATGTTTCCCCTCTAAACAAAGGAAGGAAAGGAAAGGAAAGGAAAGGAAAGGAAAGGAAAGGAAAGGAAAGGAAAGGAAAGGAAAGGAAAGGAAAGGAAAGGAAAGGAAAGGAAAGGAAAGGAAAGGAAAGGAAAGGAAAGGAAAGGAAAGGAAAGGAAAGAAAGACTCTGCATGCTGTGGTTGAAGATGAGACAAGTTCCTAATCAAACATCTCTTTTCTTTTGGCAAAGCAATGAAGCTTTAGAAAGTTACATTCTAGACCCTGGTAACATAGATGGCCAAAAAATAATAATAATAAAAAGATAATAACACAAAATATAACAAAGGGATTTTGTAAGAGATTCTTATAAAGTGCTAAAAGATTGTCAAAATAAGTCCCTGAAGGTTGTATTATGATAAAGCTGTTGATTAAGATCATGAAACAAGGCTTCCAGACCTTAAACGTAACAGATCTCTTAAGGATGCTAAATATACGCTGTCAGAATGTGAAGGGCTTTTCCACCAGCCAGATAACGTGACCTTGAGCCCCATCAGTGGAGCTCACTGTTAAGGGACCCAAACAACGGTAAGGAGAAATCAGAGCTGTCCCTCTGCTTGTTTTTGTCACAATCTGTTCACTTAGGAATCAAAGGGTTCTACAGGAAGTCTAAGTTTGCTTAGGGAAGATGGGAAATACCAATATTTGATATTTTTTCCTGCCCTATAAGTAAACTTCAGAGAAATTACTAAATTTCTTTTCATTTCAATTAATAGTATAACCTAGAGTAAATTCCCTGGCATTCCGAAAGAGGGAAAGCAATGAATTACAGACTCCTCCATATTTACTAAATGTTTCTTGACTATTTTCCATGTCTCTTCCCTTCATAAATCTCCACTTTTCTGAAAATAGATGTGATTTTTTTTCCTAAATAGTAAGTAGTAGTAGAAAAACAAACCTCACAGTTAAAAGTGGGCTTTAAGGTAATTTACTCCAAGAATCTTATTGGTATTTCAGTGCCAGGCTGTTCTCCTAGTTGTTCAAGTACATATTTTAATGTTTTTCATGGAAAAACTATCTCTAGCTTTTTAAACTTCTCCCATGAGACATCTGGGATTTTTTTCAAGTATAAGTTGTACAGACCAAAACAAGATTTCTAATATAGTACTACCATGTTTTCACTGTTGGTACCAGTTGAGCCTGTTAATGCAAGCATTTGCACACGGAGCATGACATCTGTTATTGTCAGAGGCTATGACATTGAGAAAGGGCTCATACTCACACATATCTGGTTGTATTTTCATTTCCACAGCTGTAGCAAAAATATGATAACCTGTAAGTAGGGTGACCGTATACCCTGTTTTGCCTCAGACAGGAATAAGGGATACCTTTTATGTTTGAAACCAGAGTAATTATTACTTGTATCCTTTCACTTTCAAAATGGCCCCATGCGGACAACACATTTTATAGGTATCCTAACTATAAGAATTATCTATCTTCTCCCAGATTTGTCTGGGAGCACTCCTTCCAGAGCATCACCAAGTGATCAGCCACCTCACCTTCACCCTTTCTGAGATAGCCAAAATGCAGAAGTAATTGAAAGTGAAATAGCTTTTGAAATGGGTAAATGGTCCAAAGACAACAGGGCAAAATATTCCATTTTATATAATATGTAATTTGTTTTTCCTCATTTTCCCCAAATTCTATACCCTTTCTCCTCTGCTACTCTCCTTTTCCTCCTCTTTCTGGGTACACACAGACAGACAGACAAACAGATAAAGAAGATGTTTTGTGTGTGTGTGTATATATATATACACACATATATATCTTTCAATAGACATTTAGGTTGTTTTCATATACTTTGGCTATTGAGAATAATTCTGCAATCAACATAGGGGTGCAGATATCTCTTTGAGATCCTGATTTGATGCGTTTGAGTATATACCCAAAGCGGGATGGCTGGATCTTACATTCATTCTATTTTTAATTGTTTATATAACATCCATACAGTTTTTCATGGTGGTTGATTGTATGCCCTATAGAACCTCTCAATTTACATTTCCACCAGCAGTCGACACGTGTGCCCTTTCTCCAGACCCTCCCTCCCAATACTTGTTATCATTTGTCTTTTGGTGATAGGTATTTTAACACATGTGATTTGGGTCAAGAGTGGGGGGAGGTCAGGTAGTACACAGTTTCAATTACACAGGATGACTAAGTCTAGAGATCGAACGTACAGCACAGAGACCATAGTTAACAACACGGTGTCACATACTTTAAATTTGCTAAGAGGGTAGATTTTAAGTAGAGGAAGAATTGAGGAAAGGAGAAGGGGATGGGAAAAGATTTTTCAAAAGGAAAAAAGAAAAGAAAGAAAAAGGTAGCTATGTACAATGATGGATATATCAATTAGCTTAATTGTGGTGATCATTTGCCAGTGTATATGAGTATCAAAACATCAAGTTGCATACCTTTAATATACACAATTAATATTTGTCAATTACACTTTAATAAAAGTAGAGAAAAAGTAAAGGGCAGGCTGAAAGGACATAAATAATAGTGAGATTAGACGTCAAAAGAAAACTTCTCCTTCAGACACAGGTTGTATTCATTATATTTCACTTAGAGACCAAGCTGAAGTAGCATAACATGAATTTTTGCTATTTATTTGCCTGCCCTCTCTGCAGGAGACCTTTTGGGTTATAAACCTGGGACACACACTGCAGGATCTATATTATGTTTATAATTATTTGTACTACATAGAGAACGGGACCTCAATAGAACCAATTACTTAAAATTCTTTTGCTTTTTTTTTCATTTTCAGAAACACATTGACTTGTTTCCTCATATAGTACTAAGAGGCTAAAAATATAGGCTAATATTTTATAAATAAATGCAAAGCTCAAAGCACGGCATGTGTTTCCTCTTGATTGTGTAAGAAAAATACACTTCAATTATAAAAGTATTATCTTCGAGTATCTTTCTAAAACTATAACACAGTTATGTATAGATGATTATGTGTATATATAAATATAAAAATATATGCACACATCTGCATGTAACTGTACATTGTATATGTGTAACTGTATATAGTACATATAAAATATATATATTATTTTAATGACAAATGAGTAAAATTTGATTCAAATACATCAATAAAAATGCAATAACTATCAAGTGTGATGGTTTAAATAACAGTGAGTATATTATCAGTCATTTAATTATATAACACAAAATTATAATCTTGCCATCACATTAAATATAAAGATGAAATCAAAGAGTTTCATCTTTTTAAATTTCAGATATTCACATTCATTATGATTTCCATTCATGCATTTTTCTCTCAACTCTTGAAAATCAAAGCCTATTCAATTACATCTAAAATGTATCATTCAGCAGACTTCTGCTTCAACGATATGGTTAATTGGACACCCTGTCAGAGAGTTCAAAACCTGCCCTAGAGAGAATGTGGTACTTGGTAGATTATCAAGCCAGAGAGGAACAAGCCAGAGTCCTTTGATCACACAAACGAGTGAGTTTACAACTGTCCTGGAAGTAGGTCAGTGAGTCTCAGTGGATGGAACTTCAGTTCCTTAGTTGTCTCCTGCCTAAAATTAGGTTTGGTTACAGAGATCAGAACAGAGCTGAGTGGCGATTTCATTGGCCCTATCATAGGTAGAGAAAAACAGGTAACATTCTCAGGTGTTTACTAATATTTTTACCACACACTGGCAATTCAGTTGTTTCACAGCTGACTGGGGGTCAGGTGCAGCAGAAAAGAGGAAAGCAATGGGGGAAATGGGGATCACTGTAACTGAACAATAAAAAAAAATAAAAAGCAATCTGAAAAAAGATCATGAATATGAATCATGAAGGGAGAAGAGAGAAACTCTTAGGAAGCATCAGGCACAAATAAGGGAAATAGGGGATAACCCAAAACAGCAACAAAGGGGAGAAACACAGTTAATGGGAATAAGTCACAGTAGTTTTATTTTTGCCTTTAAGTCAAGCGTTTGTCCACAGCACCAGAGAATGACAACTCTACTATACTCTTTTTTTAGTTTAAAGATTTTATTTATTTATTTTTCAAGAGAGGGGAAGGGAGGGAGAAAAAGAGGGAGAGAGATATCAATGTGTGGTTGCCTCTTGCACACCCCTTACTGGGGACCTGGCCTGCAACCCAGGCATGTGCCCTAATGGGGAATTGAACTAGTGACCCTTTGATTCACAGGCCAGCACTCAATCCACTAAGCCACACCATCCAGGGCTCTACTGTACTCTTTATAACAATTGTATATATTTCTATTTATAGTCTAAGGGTTTTTCTTGTTTGTTTTTTTCAAAGTAGACAGGGGTCATAGACATTTGACTGACAGTACAACTTTACATAGTAATGTCAAAAGGATAAAAGCCAACTAGTTAGATGCAGATGCAGGGTACTATGTCTTGGATAGTGACTCAGCATAAGCTAAGAGACAAAGTTTTGCCTCTCACCAGAACAGAACATCGCTATGTTCTAATTTTGGACTTTTTTTTCTGAAATTAGAGTTATAAAAGAGCTACAGAAGAGTAACTTTAAAACATATGACTTTACTGCTGTAATATCAGTCCCAGTTTTCACACTACGGAGATATCTTGAAGTCGAAGGAAGACATTGTCAAAGAAAAAAGAGAATTCCATTTCACGTAGGTAGGTGGGTAAACTCTTTTAAATTGAATTTTATATCTTCTATTACCTCTAAACAGCAATTACAACAACAGAAGGTATAGAACATAGATCATAGATAATTTAACAATTATATCAGTCCCTAATACTGGCACGGTTTTAACTTTTCCTCATTAGAAACAAAATAGTAAGAACAAACAAACAAATAAATAATAATAGGCAAAAAATAAAAATACTAGCTTGCAGTTTTATTACAAACCCTAATGTATCTAACTGATACCCAGTTATCTGTGGTCTAAGTCATCATAGGAACAAAATTAAAAAGCCTAAGTAAGATAAAGATTTTTCAAATGCAAATCAGTTCAAATAAATGTTTTCCCTACACCCAGTTGTTCATAGTGGTTTGTTGGTGATCTGACTTCAAACACACTTAGCGTTCTAGGAGCGTAGAAAAATACCTGGATTTGATTTTATTTATTGGTTCATAAAAAAAATTAAAGTTTTCCAACAGCAGTCAGTGGCTGTTATTGTGGGAAAGAAAATCAGGGTGTAAAAGATCTTAGGTACTGCTATTCATACACAAAATAGTCTCATATGGGATAAAGGGGAAAATGGGCGTGAATACATGTATCACACATGTGCACACATGTGCACAGCCCACAGGCTGCACTGAAATGTAATCACCTGTCTCCTTCACAGACGCTGTGAGAAACTATAACCTACACTCTTAATGCTCAGGGACGGCTGTGATACACATAACACTTATGTAAATAGTCAAGGCATAAAACAATAAAATATATTGTTACAATACACGTATTTAATGAAAACATGCAGAAAAAGCATAGCTATCAAAGTCAAGACAGTTGTTACCTATGAGAAAATAAGGAAAAAAGAGAGGGATTACTGTTTTGGTTCTTTCTAACAAAATGTGCAAATAAGGCAAAATGATATTATTTATAAAATCTAGATGAAATGGCAATGCATTATATTCTTTTATGTATCTTTTGTATATTTGAAATATTTTGTAATGAGAAATTAATATCATTTTTTAAATGTTAAAAAGAGAATATCACCAGGTAAAACAAGAAGCAAATAGATCAATGACATTTCATACTTCTTTCAGTAAATTACTACATTGCGCAAATATGTCATTTCTAAAAGCTGAAGTATTCTACTGCCAGGAAACCAAGAAACCTAGAAAGTTGTTTTAGCTAAGCCCATATAACTTTATCCAGGTTTTGTCCCAACGTGTAAATTAAGAAATTTATTTTTATTTATTTTCATTTTTATTTTATTTGTTATTTTTTATTTTTGTTCAGTTACAGTTGTCCCCATTTCCCTCTCCCCCACCCTCCCCACCCTCCCACATTCTATCCTCTTCCTCCCTTTTGGCTTTGTCCATGGGTCCTTTATACCTGTTTCTTGATGACCCTTCTCATTTGCCCCATTATCTCCCTTCCCCCTCTCCTCTGGTTACTGTCAGTTTGTTCTTTATTTCTATGACTGGTTCTATTTTGTTTGCTTGTTTGCTTGTTTTGTTGATTAGGTTCCACTTATAGGTGAGATCATAAGGTATTTGTCTTTCACTGCCTGGCTTACTTCACTTAGCATAATGCTCTCCGGTTTCATCCATGCCGTCATGAAGGGTAGGAATTTTAAGGAACATTTTAAACCATACTAATTTTTTTAAATCCTCACCTAGGAATATGTCTATTGGTTGAAGAGAGAAAGAGAGAGAGACATCGATGTGAGAGAGAAGCATCCATCAGTTGCCTCCTGAGTGAGCTGCTACTAGGTGTACGCCCTGATTGGGGATCGAACCTGCAACCTTGTGGTGTACAGGGTGACTGCTCCAACCATATGAGCCATCCAGCCAGGGCTCATCGAAAAGCTTTTTAAAAAAATTTGTCAGCACAACCAAACTTTTCTTAGTAAAAAAAAAAAATCTCTGAAAATCGTATTCTTTAAAGTCACATGCTTCATTTAAAAATGTATTATTAGAAAGACATTTACCAAAATATATTGCAAATATTTTGGTAACACAGATATATATTTAAATAATGTCAAAAATATCTCTGAATGTACATTTTAACTATACTCCAGGAAAAAATAGTAGCAATGTCAGTAAGCTATTCTTTTCCTTATAATAAGGCTTTCTATGAGAGAAAAGGAAATTTAGAAAAATAAAATAACTTAGTCAGGTTATTTATAGATTATTCGCCTTCTCAATAATCTGCATAATTTCAAATTATAGAATAATTTCCTGTGTTTATATTCTGACTACTGGGAAGTTGAAAAGAATTGGTTCTGTATACTTGTATTAGTAATATTTTTGGTCCCTTTCTATAAGTTTTTAATTTCTGCTTTTCCTTTAATTAACTGAATTCTCTAAAGATCTTTTGCTTTATTTTTTTGAGGCTGCTGCCTGTAGTTTTAGAAAGAGAAAGGTGAAAAAAATAAATTGCTAATGAGTAAAGCCAACAGTATTCCACAACAAGATGTTGCCATTCCAGATGTAACAGAGTTATACTTATCAAGCATTTCAATAAATAAAACTTCCCCCGAATTCTTTTTTGAGTTCTATTTTAAAGTGCTATTTTAGTCTGCCGTCACTATGGTTACAAAAATAATAAAAACCACACTAGTTAATTTTAATTTGATGCTCATTTTCCTTCTAATTATTCTGACTCTCTCTTGGCACAGAACTTCCACCAATTGCATAAGAAGCATTATGTGTGGGAGAACCATGTGGCTAATGAAGAGAGGATAAATATTCTACTTAACCCCTGTTCTTACCGTTTCTTTGCTAGATATTAGCTTTCTAAAAGCAACTAAAGCTCCTAGGTAGGACACAAAAATGCAACATAATTTGTAGAGATTTCACTAGCACTTTTCTCCATTTGCCTTTAGAATGCTGTAAGAGTTTCAAATATTGATAGCATCCATTGAATTTTCTGTTATAAAACATTGAATTTAAAAACTACATTTGAGCCCAGCTGGTGTAGCTCAGTGGATTGAGCGTGGGCTGGGAACCAGAGGGTCCCGGTTTGATTCCCAGTCGGAGTACATACCTGGGTTACAGGCCAGGTCCCCAGTGAGGGCCATGTGAGAGGCAACCATACATTGCTGTTTCTCCCTCTCTGTCTCCCTCCCTTCCCCTCTCTCTAAAAATAAATAAATAAAATCTTTAAAAAAAAAAGCTACATTTGAGACTTAAAGAATGAATGAAGTCAGTCAGCAAAGAGGGCAATTTGTGTGTGTGTGTGTATCCAGAAGTAACCATATATGGATCTATGTAAAATTATATAACCTCACCAAATCAAAAGGTCCATGTAATAAATAAGTTGCCACTCCTTATCTTCTGGTTACCTTTCCTTCTCTGTATGTTTTGGCAGAGAAAAGTTAACTTGAGACTTAGGCAAAAAAGTAAGGCATCCTTTTGAGTCTGGATGTGCTTTGTCTCAGAGTAACTTATTTCCATTCTGAATTCATTTGGCACCTTTTATGTGCATTCACACACCTGAGAGTCACCCACTGTCATTCACGGTACAATGTGATACCACAAGGAAAACTATGTATTTGAAAATCTAACAAAAGATCTTTAGGCCAATGCCTTATTTTATATTTAGATCAATGTTGAGTGCTTAGAGTTTTCACTTATAATACAAAAACCAGACAGAAATGAGCACAGTGAAGTTTAGGAGGTTTTCTGGAAAGCGTTTCTAAATTATGTTTATCGAAGCATGGAAGGTTAGGCATGATTTCCTTACCAATCACAGAGCACAAATATTCAAAATTATCCAAAATGCCTTGGGGATGAGGTCCAAAATCCAACACGTTTGGTTTTCTAAAGCGGAACGCAATGAAAACATGTTTTGCAGAAAATGATACACTTTATGGCAAGACGGGGTGGTAATTATCATCAGCTTTTATGTTTAATGGTGTAAGATGTTATTAAAGTCATCATATCTAGTAGCTGTCTTATAATCAAGTTTAAACATAGTCTGGGGTTAGTGGAGACCAGCTCTGTGATTTAGTGACAAAAAAAAAAGTATTTCCTGAAAGTTTCTAAACAAAGCAAAGGAAGAAAACAAACTACTTACACAGAGGTACAATTAACACTCAGTTGTCCCCCCAGTCTAATGCTTGGAGAAAGAAACCAGTCTCTCCCTAGTATTACATGTATTATCAGTTGTATGACTGACACATAATTTTTGTCCTCAAGCTTTCCAGTGGTTGCCTGTCTCTGAGGAAAACAGAAGTCCTTCTGATGGCCAGAGAAGTCCTGCACATCCAGCCTCCCACAGTCCTTGACTCTGCCTCCTTCTGTCACTCCTGCTTCTCTGTTAGCCCACTGGCCTCCTTGAAATTCCTAAAAAGGTAAAGAACCTCCAGCCTCAGAAACTTTTATGTGCTACGTATTCTGATTGGAACATTCTTCCACCAGATTTCTGCATAATTCACTCCCAATTCTTTACTGTCTTCATGCAAAGACTGTGACCTTTGCCATTTGTAACCGTTTCTCCTCTGCACAGCCTCCCAGGTTTGCCAAACCCAGTGCACCCTCTCTCCTTCTGCTGTGGCTCCTATTCCCCCAAAACAGCATCTTCCCTCTCCTGTTATGTTTCTTCTGTAGTCTGAATAATCTGTGCATTAATTCCAACCTTTATTACTGGATGTATTTCCACACCATTGTACATAATATATTTTAATATTGTATTATAAGGCTTTGAATAATTCAATCTAAAACATATCTAGAACCATTATTTAAGTAAAAATCATGCATTTTTAAATTTCCTTTATGCAGCATACAATTTTGGTGAATTTCCCTGAAATGCATATTTTATGTTATTAGCTGAAATAAAGGGTGGAATTCAACAATTCACAAAACTCACACAACGGCAAACATTAGTGGCTTGGCTGTTATTCTTAGTTATTCTACTTTCCCTACTTTTAAGTGGCCTTTTGATTATTACAAGAAGCAGCAAGTAAAATATAACCAGAGACACTGAAATAAAGAACAAACTGACAGTAACCAGAGGGGAGGGAGGAGAAGGATAACAGGGGAAAGGAAGGGAAGGGTCACCAAGGAACGTGTTAAAAGGGTTCATAGACAAAGCCAAAAGGGGGCAGGATCGAGGGTGGGAGATGGGGGTGGATGGGGCAGGGGAGAGCGGTGGTGGGAAAATGAACACAACTGTACTTGAAGAGCAATAAAAAATAATTATTAAAAGAAGAATGTGAGATCATTTTATTGATATTTATATTTCCAGCTCCTTGCACTGTGCCCAGCACATACTGGATAATCAAGAAATACATGTTGCATTAAAGAATGGGTAGATTTAGCAATAGAATTACTTGGTAATTACTAGTTAGAATTAGTAATAAATTTCTAAATCTATGTTTAAAAACAAGCACTCTATAATCTCTTTTGTGTGTTTCTATTGTTTCAAAAATATATAACTATATTGAAACAAGCCACTGTCTATGAATGGGTTTTCTGTTTTCAAAGGCATATTGATTTTTTTTTACTTTCTAGTTAAATTGTTACTTAATTGTGATGTCAACAGGAAGTGACCTTTCATCTTTACTATAATTTAAAGCCATTTTCAGAAATTTCTGTTTGCCATAGGTCTAAAGTCCATACAGTCCTTAGAATGATATGTGTTCTCACTGACAGATCACATGAATATACTACAGATCATCTGAATTTAGTAATTGATCTTTAAAGTAAAATTCTATGCCAGAGTTTCTCTAAGTTACAAAAATGAAAAGATTCTGTGACAAATTTAATATTTTACATTTAGGTTTAAACTATCTTGTAAACTATATCAGGTTTTTAGGATTAGCATGACAAATTACCACAAACTGGATGGCTAAAAACAACAGAAAGTATTGACTCATAGTTCCAGAGACTAGAAGTCTAAAATCAAGGGGTCAACAGTCTCTGAATCTGATATCACATGGTATTCTCCCCCACCTGTCTTTTCATTGTCTTCTTATAAAAACACCCACCATGTTGAACAAACATCTTTAATGACACGTACAGTCACCCTGCACTAAGGTCACATTCTAAAGTTTTGGGGGTTGAGACTTCAATACATCTTTTTAGGGGACATAACTCAATCCACAGCATAAACATTTCCCTGAAGGGAAAAAAAACACTGTGATACTCCCATGTTCAGAATAAATCAAATGAGATTGTATACTGGGGTAGAGGATGATGTGGTGGCTTAAGGAACTCAGGAACAGCCAGATGGAAGAGACGCATAGGGAAGATATGGGGAGAGGGCAAGGAGCTTCCATGCCCTCTCCAGGCACACCATGCTCCTCCTATCTCCCTGTGTTGGCCCACCCAGAAGCTCTCTGAACCCAGCCCTTCGATTTTGCATGGAGGCTTCATTATATAGGCATGGTTGATTAAATCATTGGGTAGCTGTGATTTTTTCCATTACCATTTATCCCCGTTATACCTGCCTCTCTCCCACAATCACCACACAGTTGACCATGACCATGAGTTCTTTATCCTTTTTACTCAATCCCTCTGCCCTCACTGCCCACCTCCCATAGCCATCATCCTCTCTCTATGAGTCTGTGCCCATTTTCCTTGTTAGTTCAGTTTGTTCATTAGATTCCACATATGAGTGAAATCATATGCTATTTGTTTTTCTCTGATTGGCTTATTTTACTTCACATAATGTTCTCCAGGCTCATCTGTACTGCCACAAAGCGTAAAATTTTCTTCTTTTTTATAGTCAAGCAGTATCACATTGTGTAAATTCCCCATGGTTGTTTTATCCACTCATCTACTTGGGCTGCTTCTATATCATGGTGATTGTAAATAACACTGCCATGAACATAGGGATGATTATGTTCTTTTGAAACAGTGTTTTACATTTCTGCAGATATACTCCCAGGAATGGGATCACTGGGTCAAAAAAGTAGATCTATTTTTTTTAATTTTTGAGGTATCTCCATACTGCTTTCCACAGTGGCTGCAACAATATGCAATCCCACCAACAGTGCAAAAGGGTTCCCCTTTCTCCATACCCTCGCCAGCACTTATTGTTGATTTATTGATGACAATCATTCTGATCGGTAAGAGGTGATACCTCATTGCGGTTTTAATTTGCATTTCTCTGATGATTATGGACATTGAGCATAGTTTCATATTTTCATGACATCGATGGTAGCAATATTTTATCTGATACACCTCCTCAGGTAAAGGAAACAAAAGAAAAAATAAACAAGTGGGACTATGTCAAACTAAAAAGTTTTTGCACAGCAAAGGAAACCATCAACAAAATAGAAAGACAATCAACAGAATGGGAGGACATATTCATCAACACATATGATAAGGGGTTAATATCCAAAATTTATAAAGAACTTATGAAACTCAACACCAAAAAAAAAAAAAGAAATCCAATTAAAAAATAGTCAAAGGGCCTGAATAGACACTCTCCAACAAGGGCATACAGATGGCCAAAGTTTTCTTTTTGCAATCCTCACCAAAGGATATGTTTATTGGTTTTAGGCGGGGGTGGGGGGGAGGAGAGAAACATTGATGCAAGAGAAACATTGATCAGTTGCCTCCAATACATACCCCGACCAGGGATGAAACTGGCAACCTAGGTATGTGCCGTGACCAGAATTGAACCTGCTACCTTTCGGTGTACAGGACAATGTTTCAACCAACTGAGCCACCCAGCTAGAGCAAGAACAAACATTTTTTAAAAAGTAAAACAATGGACCAAGTCTTCCAGCAATGTCGGGATAAAAAGTCGGGTTTCCTCCAAATAAGTAGAAAACTGCAAAACATATAGCAAAAAAGTATTTATTTCAGGACTCTGGAGCTTGAGCAGAGGCAAAGCCTGTACTGAGAGCTGTTTACACAGAGAACATTGCTAGATCTCTGGGAAAAAGCAGCGGAAGTCTGCAGTACCATTCTTCCTCCCCTAGTTACCCACCCCGACCTCCATCAGCTCCATAGCTTTGCCTGGGCAGCCATGGCTGAAAAACCCAGCAGTTTTGCTGGTAGAGGATAGGATCTGATTTTGAGCACAGGGTGAAGCCAAATGCCTCGTAGTGTTGTCAGTGAAAGTAGCAAACTTGGCTGGAAACAAAGGGCGAAATCTGCAGCTCCTCCACCATGAGGATGCAGTCCTAGCTGGGGTAAGCAATCCTGACCCATAAATAAGACAGGGGGATGCTGTAAATAAGACAACTATAGTAGGTAAGCTCTACACATATCTCTGACTGACTCAGAAACTGTGAACATGGGCATGGAACACTCAAGTCCTGTCAGAATGTTAGAGCTACAACAGACTTGAAAATTGCTTGAACTTTGAATGTGCTCCTATTGATTATTTGAAAATAATATCGTCAAAGAGTAGAAGCCTTACAGGTTTGAGGTGTTTAAACATAATCTTTGCTCAATGTGATGGCTCATAACTGAGATATGCATACAGTGGGGGGAAATGAAAAAAAAAATATTGTAAAGGGACATGTGCCCCAGGAATGTGCCCTGACTGGGAATTGAACCAGGGACTCTGATTTGCAGGCCAGCACTCAACCACTGAGCCACACCAGCCATAGCTAGAAACTGATTTGTAGTGGGTCTAGATGTTGGATGTATCAAAGGTGACTAGAAAATAGTTATAAAATAGCTATTTAAAATGTTTTAAAATTAAATGCTGGGATTATACCTGAAGAAACCCAAAACACCAGTTCAAAAGAACTTACGCACCCCAATGTTCATAGCCGCAAAATTTACAATAGCCAAGTGCTGGAAGCAACCTAAGTGCCCATCAGTAAATGAGTGGATCAAGAAACTATGGTACATTTACACAATGGAATTCTACGCAGCAGAAAGAAAGAAAGAGTTCCTACCTTTTACGACAGCATGGATGGGTATGGAGAACATTATGCTAAGTGAAGTAAGCCAGGCGGTGAAAGACAAGTACCATACAATCTCACCTAAAGTGGAACCTAATCAACAAAACAAACTGGCAAAATATAACCAGAGACATTGAAATTAAGAACAATCTGACAGTAACCAGAGGGGACGGGGAACGGGTACCAGGGGTAAAGGGGAAGGGCCATCAAAAAACATGTATAAAGGACCAACAGACAAAGCCATAGAGGGGTAGGGTCAAGGGCAGGAGGTGGTGATGGATGTGGTGGGGGAGAGTGGAGTGGGGGAGAATGGAGACAAATGTACTTGAACAACAAAAAAGAAAAAGAAAAACAAAGGTAAAAAATAAAGAAAATTGTTAAAATAAATAAAGAATAATATGATGACAATGATTCAAGAAATATGGATTCTCAACAAACAAAAAGAAATTATAAACAATAACCAAATGGAAACTCCAGGATTAAAAAGTACCAACAACTAACAAATAAGAAAGATGAAAATAAGCTGAGTAGTGTGGATAATGAGAAAATTTAAAGACAGAAAAGTCAGTTACTAATATTAATTACACAAGTAATTTTTTTTAATTTTTATTGTTCAATTACAATTATCCCCCCTCCCATTATGCTTCCCTGCCCTGCCCACCACCCCCCATTGTCCTTGTCCATGGGTCCTTTATACATGTTCCTTGACTTGAGCCTTCCCCTTTTTTCTCCCATTATCCTAATATATTAAAATACTAAATATAAAAGCTTTTTGTGACTTTTTAAAGAATTTTTTTTAATGAGGAGTATTCAAGAATATGAAGATGAGAATTTCTGGCCATGTAAGGCAGAAAAAATGACATAACAGATTTGCTGCAAGTAAATCTTTCTGTATTTTATTAGTTTGCAATATCTGGACCTAATTGTTCCTTGACTATAATTTAGTGAATTAGAATAAGGCAACTAATAGATGAATTAGATTTCTTTTCATCACAATACAGGTACAAACCTTTTAGCATCAATGTAGATGTTAATACCTGAAGAATACTGATATGTTAATAGCTATATATTTTATTTTGCTTTTGTTTTACCTTGCTTTTTTCTTTAGTATCTTGACTTCTAAAAGGTTAAAACAACCTTTTTATGAATTGATGTTTTACTCTAGAGTGTCCTCAGACTTTGACTATTTTAATAACACTCCTTGCTATAAAATCAATTTAAATTAATGACAAATACATTCCTACACAATGTCACTTTTGCCTTAATTTTTTCTATGTTAACTGCTCCAGTCTGATACTTCATTTCCTCCCCTAAATGATTTGCTCTGCTACAGGTTTTATTTGTAATCAATTTTTGTGGTTTTTAAAGCCAATTTCTTAATATCTTATTTCACTCTCATGTCAACAGAATCATAGTCCAAAGATTCTTTTTCCTCTCTTCTACTGAAATTTTGCAGTAAGTGAAAGGCATATCTACAAAAATTTAGCTTTAAGCTGGACAGCAAGAAGTGTTGAGTCAAATCACAAACACTGTTCTCCATAAATTCTCACAGGTTAAAGTAATCTTATGCAGACTAAAGTGACTTCTGTATCTGGGGCAAGTTGACCTTTGCCTTATTTTCCTTCTAAAAATAAAACTACTTCAGCTTGGGCAATATGCTAAAATAGCAGGCAAATGTGTCATTATTCTGATAAACTCATTTTTAACAATATTTCAGATGTGAATGAGAGACAGAGTTCACTGATTAGGTGGAGGAAAGAACACATTATCAGCACAGCAGATGTGAAGTCACTTTTGTCTAAAATGGGATCCTTTCAGAAGACAGCATGTTATCTAAGATTTATGTCTTCTCTTCTAATGTGTCATTACTTCAAATTGTCATCACCATGCAGTGGATGTGATACTCACTCATTTCACTTCTCAAGTGTTCAATAAATTAGACTTAATTTTATAACATTATTTTAGTTGCTATTTTTAAGCCTCTAACCCCCTCCTGGAGTAGTAAAAATCTATTCTTAGTCTATCGAGGGTTCTCTTTTTTCCAGATCAGGTCTAATTTTCGGGGTCTTTATCTAGTTTTGAAGGACTGGAAAGAAAGGACTGTGCGGTTCTTATTTTTTTCCGTCCCCAGTGATATTTTCTAAGACATTCTTCTGCCAATCTAGTCCTCAGACATCCACCTTTAGAGTTACCAGGGAGATTTCCCTTCTTCATGTCAACCAGAACCATTCAGATCCAAATAATTTTGCCCACGGTTCTAAGCCTCCAGTTACAGAACTCATGTTTGCATTCCCCATGCCACTCTAGGGTGTTGACTACCCTCTGATTGTGTCTAGCATCCTATCTTCCTGAATTCAGCTCTGCATCCAGTCTAGGTCTCACTACACCCTTGAGAGCAGAGAGTCCACTTTTCTCTCAGAACCCACAAACCAATGTTGGATTTTGCTACCTCTTCTGGATCACTTATCTGTCATTTCCCAATCCAGCTCAGGCAAGCTCTTCTAGTCTGTCAAGTAATGGTGAGTGGGGAGGTACAGAGGTGAAAAGGGGAAACTTTATCCTTCTCAAGCCCACCATTTTCAAATATTGGCTCATGTAATTCTCGAGGTATACTTTCTGCATGGACAAAATCAGCATCAACTGCAATGTGTTAAAAATGCCACACTCCAGTGTAGAAACCAGGGACTCTGCAGATGGGAAAAGGACAGAGCAATCCATAACTGACCAAGATATCCAGATGCAACTAAGTTTGAGAAGCAATAATTTATTCTACTCTAAAGTAAGCATGGCTTTATCCCCCTAAGAACTTTAGTTTTAAATACCAAAATCACCGAGAAACCACTTTTTCCCCTTTACTTTCTATTCGATCACATCCTTCTCTGAGCCCATGCGCGTGGAGCATCCTAAGTGTTTGAAGAAGAGGTGGCTTATGTCTAAAACGTTAATTATCAGGTAAAAAAGACACACTAGTAGTATTTCCTGTATATCATCCCTCTAAACGCTTTATGAAAAGTCAGGACAATTATTTCTAATTGAAGGTGAAAGAAATATTGAAACCTTCAGTACTTCCATACTAAGTTAACTGTGGACACATAGGTTGAAATGGACATACTGTTCATCTTGATGATCTAGAGCAGAGATTTTTTTAACTCTAGTATGCCCAAGAAGCTTTTAGAAAAATAGCTTAATATGCAGGTTACCAAGCCTGGCCTCAAAGTCTTTGCTTTTTGAATATTCATTTTTAAACAAAGACTGTTAATATAATAGAAGTGGTTCATGGAATACAGATTGAAAACCAATGTTTACAGAGTCTTTGCCCATATTATTTAGTATGTGTGTACATATAGAGTTGCT
Organism: Micronycteris hirsuta; assembly: GCA_004026765.1. Taxonomy (NCBI): domain Eukaryota; kingdom Metazoa; phylum Chordata; class Mammalia; order Chiroptera; family Phyllostomidae; genus Micronycteris; species Micronycteris hirsuta. The sequence goes on from PVJI01001480.1 coordinate 65,435, forward strand.
ACTAAATCCCTTTGTTACCTCAGAAAAATACATTGCAATATTTTTAATATTACAGAAATTTAAGTATTATTGAGGAATTGCATATTTAAGAAAGTAGACTTTTTTCAGAGTTTGGTTATTATTCTTAAGTTACAAAATGTTTAAAAAGAGCCACTTTCATTAAACTCATTCCCTTTCCTATGAAAAGACATTCTCAGAACAGCTGCTTTTCTTAAAAGTCCCTGACTTTTCCTAAGGTCAGGGTCTATACCTTTTCACCTTGAGGCCAAACATGACTAGTACGGCGCTTCCCATGATGAAAGTGCCCAGTAAACACATGAAGATTGAATATAGAAATGTTTAGGATGAGAGCCAGTAGGCTCTTCAGAAATTCGATCATTCTATTTGATCTTCTAGGACTCAGGGATATTTGAATACAGCCCCAAATAGCTGTGCTTTCTTTCATACATGAAAAAATATGTGTCTCCCCAAATTGTCTTAAACATCTGGTAACAGGCTTTCAAGGTGGAAACTATTTACCCAACCTGTAATTTACTCTGTCTGAGTGTACGAAAGCCAAATAACCAGGTTCAGTCATATCTACAACTTAGGACTATAAAATAGGTTCTGATAAAGAACTTGAGTACATGGGCATAAAGTCCAAATTGTCTCCTGAGAAGATAGTATTTCCTTCTTGGTTTTCAGCCATATTCCAAAGGCTTAAAAATAATTGACTTCTTAGTAGAGAAGACATTCCTTTAAGGTTATCTTACTTGGGAGAAAATGCCAGATTTGTTGAATAGTCATGGTCACTGACTGTGAGATTTAGCTATAAAATCTTACTAATGTCATATGGCTGAAGTGCCTTTTGTATGTCGACAGGAAGACTAAGGAGACTTGTATGATTACAAGGCAGTAGTGGTCACCTATGAGCCAGACATTAACTACCTATTTGTTCAGGATTGAACTGCACTTTCTTTCCCTAGGAATTCAAACAATGCATGTGTTATTTAAAGGACAAAGGTGTGTATTATTGTTCTCATTCTCACTCTCTTTGGCAGTATCCTATCTCATCATCACACAATCTTTTTTTTTTTTTTTTCAAGAGGCCTAAACATAAGTGCAGGGAATTAGCCCTGAGTTAGGTTGGATGGGACAGAGAAGAGGAAATTCTGGCACAGGCATTGCATTAGAGAATATAATTAACGCTTACTGAGAACATGCTGTTTATCACCCTGGCTGGTGTGGCTCAGTTGGTTGGGTATCATTCCACACAGTACAAGGTCGCCAGTGTAGTTCCCAGTCAGGGCATATGCCTTGGTTGCAGATTGAGTCCCCAGTCAGAGCATGTACTAGAGGCAGCTGATCAATGTTTCTCTCCCTCCTTACCTCCTTTATTTCTCTCTAAAAATAAGTAAATAAAATACTTTTTAAAGAACATGCTATATAAAGAACCATTATAATAAAGAAGCATGCAAGTTGCCTAAACCAAGAAAAAAGGAAATTGCAAGAAAATGAAAAAAAATTGCATATACTTAACTGAAAAATAAATAGGTAGGACTGGCTTTAAGTAGAGCCTTCCTGACCTGGTAACTTACTCTGTAAGACCAGGAACAGATTTTTTTCCCACTTGTCCAATTTATGATGCTGCTACATTCTTAGCAACATTTACCACTAGTCTCAAGACGATTACCAGTTGTCCTTGTGTCTCCAACAAGAAGGAAGACATTGTTCCCCAACATTAGGAGAATTCCTGAGATTTGTTTTAATTGTATCAATTTAGAGTACAGGTCATCCTCAGAACCTAGACTATACGGGGCTAACCTACAGCTGGGGATTTGGTCAATTCCACAAAACATCATGACTGAGAATGGCTGGAAGGGCGACCAAACTGAAAATAAGGACAGTGATAAGGAAAGTATAGGTGACTACGCCAACTAGACAACCTAGAAGAAATGGAAAAAGTCTTAGAAACATACAACTTACCCACTGAATCAAGAGGAAATAGAAAATTTGAACCAATTAGTGGTAAGGAAATTGAATCAGTAATCAAAAATCTACCAGTGAAAAAAGCCCAGGACCAAATGGCTTCATTGGTAAATTTTACCAAACACTTAAAAAATAATGAACAGTCCTCCTCCAACGTTTCAAAAAAATAAAAAAAACTGAAGAAGAGAGAACACCCCAAACTCATCACACAGTGGCCAGAATGATCCTGATACTGTCACTGTCTAGCTTCCGCACTGGGCCTTAGCAGGGTCCAGGATGATTTGTGTGTCAGGAGACCTCCAGGTTTTTGACTTGCCCAGGAAAAATGTCAAAAACGAATTGGAGCGAGAACAAAGCAAGTTGTTTTTTGAATTTTTGTTTTGTTTTGTTCTTCCCAGTAGAGAAAAAGAAAGAGGCTAAGGCACAGTGGCCACTGTGAAAGAACTGAAAAGTATGCATTTGTGGATGTGGGCCAACTCATGAGTGAGTTGGGCACATGGTCAATTAGTTCTAGGGACTTTATGTGTTTCCAAGGCAGGGGTTATCTCCAAGCTTTGTTCTGTGGCCCCAGATTCTCATTCTGCCTCTTCTGGTTGGGAGGGGGTCATTTTCCTAGTATAGTGTTTTTGTCCACCTTCTACTTGTGGTGTCAATTTTCATTGTAATGATGGTACAACGAGCCCTGGGGTCATTCTCTGGTTCATTTTTCCTCCATCTTGGATAAGTCTGTATCTGGCTGGTTTTGTTAACTACCTCCCTGACTACGGTGATGCAAATCATTTGCTCTCAGGTATCTCTGGTTAGGGAAGACAAGGTCTTCTGACTTATTAGCTATTAATTTCTCAACTATTCTGCCCATTTGTCCAACTGTTTGTCTCAGTTTCCTCATTCCACTCACCAGGGAACTTGTCTAGTTTCTTACTAACCTGCCTCAATATCAAAGCCAGGCCAAGATACTGCAAGAAGAGAGAACTATAGACCCATACCCTAATGAACAAAGATTTAATATTTCTCAATGCAGTACTGAGTTTTAAGGCAATTGTGATTTGCCCAATGTGTAATACGTGGCAGAAATAGCATCAAAATTAGCAGAGCAGATTCCCAATCCCTTGATATCTTTATAATTCCAAAAGACCTCCTGGTAAGCTGATACAGTTTAGCCAAAATTCATTCTCCCTGATACTGTGGACTCAATCCAAGAGAGAAAACAAACGTTCATAAATTATAGCAGCTGCTGCTCCCACTAGAACTAGCTCTCCAAGAACAAACTCTGCATATCAATGTTACTGTTATAAAAGTAATAAGCACCCCTCTGGGTACCGGCCCAATTTTATGCTTCTTTTTAAAGAAATAAACACTGTTTGGAGGTTATTACTTAATATAATTTCTGTTTTCTTTTCACATAAAATTCCCACTAGCAGAAACTTCATTTCAGGTGACTTCCCTAAACACAAACGAGCACTAAACTACTAAGTGCAGCATGCACAAAGTTACCTGAAAAGCAAGTGACAGAGAAACCTCGCCACTGAAGCGAGCAATAATAAGCATGGGCTAAGATTTTTCTTTGCTTCCATTAGTTTTTCCATATGGTAGAAGAAATATACATGTACTCCAGCATTATATCTAAGAAAACCTTTTGAAGTCAAGATTCTTTATTTCTTATCAAGGCAAACAGCAGCTGATGTAATATATATGTAAATGATTGATAGATTAGTTCTAAAGCCTCTGTAGGGAACTGAGGTCACCTTTTTATATGGAAATAAATGTATTTTCTATGGAGAGAAAGCCAGCTTGATTCTGGCTGTGGAGGCACTAGAAGAAGACTTTGATCCCAGTGTGGGGGGAGGGGAAGAATGATGGTGCATCCCATAAAGACCCCATCAGCCTTGAAAGGAGGAGCCTCATTTACAATTGCTGCTTGAGAGCCTGCACACAAAAGTGGCAGTCTGGGTGACTGAGGAGGTGGCCTCTAAACCGCTCCTCAGCAGGTGGCAAAAGACATCACCTCATCCATTTGCAAATTAATGAGATTGGAGGAGTGCTCCACTTACATATAGGCAATCTGACTTTTCTTACCCAATTCTCATGAAAACAGTGACTATTATTGGAGGGACAATGAAGAAGGTCATGGGAAGGGTAATTACAAACAGCCGCAAAAGGCAGAGCAGCACAATGAAAGTAAAGCTACAAAATAAAATATCACTTGCTATTTCCAAGTTTGTTTCTTAACAGTTTAGGCTATTTTTAGCTTGTATTTTATGTTGTCACTGTAGTTAATTCTTTGAAGAATGAAATTAGAGAACATTCATTGGATAAAACTGCGTAATGAAGCACCCATGCCTCCATTGTTTAGAGACTGAAAGAGTTCAAGTCAAGCATGAAAGTGCAGGAGACAATGTGTTCTTAAGGAGTATCACATAGCTAAGGGAGACCAAATCCAAACAGCCTTCCTGAAATGGGTTTCCAAGCTTCCTTCCCATTGTTCTATCCTGGGACCAGGGAAACAGGTCTTTATCATGCAAAGTTATTCCCAGCCTCTCTGGAATGATCCTCGCCTTTCTTTTCCCTCCCAACGTTGTCCCTTTGGTGAGGCAGCTTCAAATTTGTGGATAAATGAAAAGCCTCTGAGTCACCAGCAGGCATTTGTATTTGCAGAGAGCATCACTCAGCCCCTGACCCTTTTTGGTATATAATTAAAATCTGATTATCAAAGATAATAACATAGGACTGTAAGTTAGTGGACACTATTTTCCTACCAATCATTCAAAGTTATCAATGAAAAAAAAAAAAAGTATTTTGACCCCAAATCACCCTGAGCATCTGAAAGTCAGTATGTAAAGTCCCTGGCAAAGTTCTTGGTGCATATGAATTGTTGCCATCACCCCAAATACAGAAATGTTTTCCAAACTATTTATGAGTCACTCACCAAAATCAATCTCATCACTTTAATTAGACCTAGTCTTGATCAACCACCTTATTCATCAAGCTTGGCTCCAAATACCTGTTTTCTCAAATTAAATTCTTATTCAAAGAAAGAAGATATTCAATTACTGACTCATTATGGATGTTTTCGTAAATGCCACTGGTAAATTCCAAAAGAATAGCTCAAACATAATTGACAACAAAGACAATATCGGTTGGTCAATGAATATGTATATTTCAAGAGCAATTGCTTTGCAAGTTAGTTCACAGCTTAGTATATATATGTTGCTATAGTATAACTTCGAGTGTAGTATCATGGCTTTGCTAGGCATACTATGATTTTAGTACTAACAGGGCCTAGTTGCTCTTAAACATATATATGATATTATAGGTTAATGGTACTACACTTGGCAGAAGTTTAGTCAAGGAAAATAAATTTGAAGTTTATCAGATTTAATTTGGAATATCATAATGATCCCACAAATTTTGGAATATAAATTTATAGCTAATAATAATAATTAGCACTTATTCTATTCAGTGTTATAACCCAGCTGATATATGCTGAGTAGTAATTCAAAATTATTTATGAATACTAACTCATATCTTTTGTCCTAGACCATATTAGTTATTTAAAATTATTATGCCCGTGTTACAGATGGAAAGGAAAAAAGGTCTGTATAACTTAGAGAAATAATGTAACTTGCCAAAAATTGTTTAGACACTGAGAAGAAGAATTCATTTTATGTGAACTCCAACAAGAAATTTATCTGTGGTCTCTCTCTCTCAGCCTTAGCACTGTCTTCTTAGAAATCTCTGCACCATTACAGCAAAGTGGAGGAAGAAGCAAATGTGCAGACTGAAGCAAAGAAAGAAAGAAAGAAAAAGAGAGAAAGAGAGAAAGAAAGAGAGAAAGAAAGAAAGAAAGAAAGAAAGAAAGAAAGAAAGAAAGAAAGAAAGAAAGCAAGCAAGCAAGCAAGCAAGCAAGCAAGCAAGCAAGCAGGCAGGCAGGCAGGCAGGCAGGCAGGCAGGCAGGCAGGCAGGCAGGCAGGCAGGCAGGCAGGCAGGCAGGCAGAGACAGAGGTCCAAGTGAACTGCTAGCCTGTGCTCATGTGAAGCCACCACAGGAGCAGGAATAAGGGAAGCCAGAGGCCAGAGACACTGGCACAAATTGTTGGACTGCATGCCTGCTGTCTAGAATTTCTTGATGGATCTAGAACATACATCTGATCCTCATAACCACCTTTTGAGAGACCCACCCTGCTCTTACAAAAACAGTTTCATTTGGCCCTTTGCCCTGGACCTGAGACATTCTGATTCTGTTCTTACTTGTGACTGAATGTAATGTGGATAGTAAATCATCATCCCTCCTGCCTTAGCTAAAGGGAAAACAAAAGAAACTCATCTGCTGAGATGGACTCCTCATAAAAAGAGCTCACATTTTATAAACAATAAGAGTCTAGCAGCTGTTTGCTGACAGGGGCTCCTTATGTACTCTGTATACTGAGAAGAACCTTAGACTGAACTCTCAGCGTCCTGCACTATGCCCTACTTGTTTACTACATCTGAGACAACCATTGCAGAGAAACCCTGGTTTTACCTTTCCACCAGGGAAATGAGACCTATCCTGTCCAATCAGAACTGCACAATCAGGACACCTCGTTACATAAAATGAACTTGATCAAGAACTTAGGCAGAAACTTTTGCTTTAAAAGGTGGCCTCCCTTTGTCATAGTGGAACCCAGTTTAGGTTGCTACCTGAATGTGTTTTCCAGGCTACCATTCCTTTTTGTTCAAATAAATGCTTTTTAATCTTTATTACCATATAACTTTAATTTTGGTTTATTTTTAGTAAGCTATTTCTTTTTTCTTTTATTGATTCCAGAGAGAGGGAAAAGGAGGGAAAATGAGAGGGAGAGAAACATCAACATGAGAGAGAAACATTGACTGTTTTCCTCCTGCTCATGCTCCCTACTGCTGAATGAACCTGCAACCCACGCATGTGCCCTGATCGGGAATTTAACCCATGACCTTTCACTTTGTGGGGCGATGCCCAAACAAGTGAGCCACACCAGCCAGAACAATTGGTAAGCAATTTAAATACAGGCATTCTGACTCTGGAGTTCAATTTCTTTTTTCTTTTTAATTTTTATTTATTTATTTTTAGAGAGAGGGAAAGGGAGGGAAAAAGGGAGGAAGAGAAACATCAATGTGTGGTTGCCTCTCATGTGCCCCCCACTTGGGACCTGGTCTGCAACCCAAACATGTGCCCTAAATGGGAATCAAACCTGTGACCCTTTGGTTCACAGGCCAACACTCAATCCATTGAACCATACCAGCCAGGGCTGGAGTTCAATTTCTTAACCATCAGGCTATATATATTGCCTTTTAAAATTTGTAGATAATTTATAATAAGGTATTAATATTAATAGAGGGTAAGATAGATAGTCTTATTCCTATATTCCTTATTTCCTTCCTATAATCTCCTTATAATTTGACTTTAATATATACTTTAGTTATTTTAAGATTTTTGGATATCAACCAACGATTACATAAATCATTAGTTTAAAAAAGTCTAAGTTATGTTCATTTATTTTTATGTATTATGCTATATATTTTACTTTTGCATCTTTTGCCAATTACCATTTTATTAGCTAGGCAAATTAAAAGCATTACAATATTTCTAGTTTTTACCAGTACTCAGAGAAATCGAACAGTCCAGATGAGCTCTGATTAGGATTTTACAAAGCAGAAAGAAGTAACTAACGCTAAAATATTTTTTGTGTCCTCCACCAGTAAAGCCTAATTACATTTACTTGCTCTAAATTCTACATTTTGGGAAAGCAAAGCAGTCCAGGGAAGTGGAGCATGCATGCACTTGATGCCTGACGGTGCTGTGTGTTCCAGTGTGGATTCTGTCACTCACTTGCCACTGTACTTGTTTTCCTCCACTTTCTAATCTAATATGATTCTAATATCGCCTCCATCCGATGTTATTGTGAAGAGTAAATTAAACTCGTGTACATTTCTGGTAGCATATTTTAAATGGGAATTACTAGTCCTCTGTGCTGGAGTGGGAGAGTGTTGGAAGGGAGTGTCTGTGTTTTTCTTTTCCAGTAAAAGATTGGGCTGGAAATTACAACCCAAGGAAAATACAATTTCCTTCATGTTATCCTGTTTGTACTGTGTTTTTCATATGCCTTTGTAGTCTACAATATCTCCCATGAGATTAATTTAATGCACTTTTACCAGCTCTTCCATATCAATAACAAAGACATTAAATACAACCAGATGTAAGCATCTCTCCCAAGGTGTCCTGGCAGCCAGAGCAAATAGCTCCCTTGCTCCATCTCCAGTTCCCTAAACCAGAAAAATTTCTGATAAGATCCCCCTCATAGGGATCAAAACTCAAAGGTCATTCAGTGAATCTAAACACTGAAGACTAAGGAAAGAATTATTCAGAGAATTCCAAAGACTGGCCTCAGGAAATTCTGATTTAGAGCACATCCCGGGTTATCACGGTTTCACAGACCCTCAGGGAAGCCTTGCTGAACATGCAATGTTTGGAAACTACTGATGGTCTCATCACATGGCAGTCTGAACAGGCAATGACGTTCAAAGCCAAGAACTTGTGCTCTGATTAGTTATACAATATATTTGTTTCACAGTGGTTTCCTACTCATTATTTATAATTAATAAATAAAAATATTTTCCTTTATATAGCTAAGTTAGGCATTAGTTGAATTACATTTCTGGTTCAGGACATAAAATAAGAAAAAGAAGTTTAGTTTATTCTTCCTCATTATTAATATATATATATATATATATATATATATATATATATATATATATATAAAGATATTCTAGAGACACCTTAAATAACTCCCCAAAAGTGTCAGTGAGTGAAGAGCAGAAAACATTCACATCTTGCCCTGGCTGTGTAGCTCAGTGGATTGAGTGTGGGCTTGGAACCAGAGGGTCCCGGTTCGATTCCCAGTTAGGGCACATGCCTGGGTTGCAGGCCAGGTCCCCAGTGAGGGCCATGTGAGAGGTAACCATACATTGCTGTTTCTCTCCCTCTCTGTCTCCCTCCCTTCCCCTCTCTCTAAAATAAATAAATAAAATCTTTAATTAAAAAAAAAAGAAAAAAGAAAAAGAAAACATCCACATCATAGTTTACATTGGCTCAGCATCAAGGGGGTAGTATTTTTATATCGTTTTTATTTTCAGGTTGGTGTCACAATATCCCTTAGATTAAATTCAAAACAATAGTCAATTTTGAAAGAAAGTCAAATAATTTTTAGTATTAACACAGAGGTAGCTTTTCTTCCCAAATGCTATAATAATACAGTCAGCTAAATTTAAAATATTCATATAATTTTATTTCATGATTTTGATTTAGAGTATCTCTTATACAAATTCTTCTCAAAATGTTTCAAGAAATTCAGTTAATTCCCTTTCCAATTTATTAGATCCCAATGTGAATCTTCAGTAGGCCCCAATTTATAATTATGTCAATGGAGAATCCATTGGAAAGATCATTAAGACAACAAGGGATAATATTTTGTTTTGTTTTGTTTTCCTGCTATAAGTGTGAGGGTTTAATTTTGAATAGCCATGAGAAGATAAATTCTTTTTTTTGAGGTTTTTTTGTTTTTAATTTTTTATTATTTATTTTTTATTTGTTCAAGTTCTTGACAATATCTTTCTTTGAAAGGATTAGGAGATACACATTAGAAGTATTTCAAAGAAATACATTTTAGTAACTATGGTATTTGAGTCACAATTGAAATGAATGTTGATATTATACCTCACAGAACTAGATCTGGGGACAACTTCAGTTAAGTCTACAGTTATATTTTGGGAGTTGGTAAGTGACTCAAAAATCAGTTTCAAATGATATTGTATGAATCATCACAAGCCAAAAAAAGTTGTATCTCTTGGAGGAAAGCAAGATAACAAAATGATTCTTTGTTAGAGTTTTGGGGGAGCTCGCAAAGAATTTGTCTATTAACTTGTTTCTGCAAGCACTACATTATTGGGGGATATTTAATTCATACGCCTATATTAAAGTGCAATGTTTATCCTGCATTTTTATTTTTCTTTATGTCAGTGTTGTATCAAGTTTATATTATAAGCTAATTGATAAAGAAAGACCATGTTGTTTAACCTGATGTAAACAAAAGAAGTACTTAGCACTTTAAATATGTCGACTCTGAAATGGATGCCTTTCTACTATGTTTCCATTTAGTGGCAAAACCAGTGGAAGTCAAAATAAGAAAGTTTCAAAGTATTTCCAAAAAAAGCTCTGATTCAATTTCTAAAATTATGTAAATGTCTACATGCTTTGGATGAGGAGGGTCATGGGAGTGGATGGTTGGGTGTGGATGAGCAAAGGTTCACATATTTTGGGCACAATCTACTCATTGGATGCATGCTTTCTTCAATAAACTGGAAATCTATCATTTTTCTAGAATAGATTATATGTTGGGCCACAAAACAAGTCTTAATAAATTTAAAAGGACTAAAATCATATCAAGCATCTTTTTTTACCACAGTGGTATAAGACTGTAAATTAATTACATGACGAAAACTGGAAAATTCACAAGCACGTGGAGAGCAAACAACATGCTACTGAACAACCAACAGTGTATGACTTGATTCTATTCACACTGAACCACACAAAGATGAATGTATAGTTCTTCACTACAATTATTGCTTTCATGGTCTATTCCAAAAAAACAAATTTGATTCTCAATACCTCGGCCATCTTCATATTTTTCTCGTAGAGAGCCGTATCTAAGTGCTGAACATATATTTAGGCATATACATTAAAAACAACACTGTGTTGAATATCCCTTGATACCCAAGACCTAATACTGCTATCAATGTTCTTTATGATGATGACTTTAACATTGAGGGTCCTTACCCACTGGTATAGATTTTTTGGGGTTAAACAAGAATGATGCGACCTATGTCCTGGCCAGGTGACTCAGTTGGTTGGAGTGTCAACCCATGCACCAAAGATTGTGTGTTGAATCCCCAATCAGAGCACATACCTAGTTTGTGGGTTTGATCTCCAGTAGGGGACATATACAGGAGGCGACCAGTCAATATTTCTCTCTCACATTGATGATCTCTCTCTCTCTCTCTCTAAAAATCAATAACCTATTTCTCGGGTGAGGATTAAAATATTTTTTAAAAATTATATGACCTACAACTACCATTAATATTGGCCACCTCTATAATCTTCAGTTGCATTGAAAGTTAATATGACCTTAAATATTCTCACTAAATAATTTTCACAAACTAATAGACATGATCTACTTTATCAAAATATAAATTATTGTTTGAAGGTATTTTATGCAAATTTAAACTATTTTTATGGACTATGACCCAGGTCAGCTTTCTTTTGTTTTTTCGTTGTTTTTTCTTTTTTTTTTTTTTTTTGTCCTCAATTGGATATGTTAAAGAACCACTTTTGGAAGTTAATTGAGTGTGGTTTGTGATGTGATCATCTGACAATGTGATTTCAACCATATTCATAAACGAGGATATGCGCATAGATGAGGAAATACAGTGATTGCTTTGGTTCTTTTCCCAAAACCATCTTGGCAAAGAGACTTTCACACCCCAAAGCTCCACATCTGCAATTGCAAAATAATTAATTTGTTGCCAAGCCATTGTGCATACTCCAGGACACCAGCCAAGTTCTAATACTGGCATGATTAAGTGAAAAATAATCGTAATGTTAAATACTGTATTTCCCTGTTGCATTTTGCCAATCAATGATGTCAGTAGTATCTCATTCTTTAGGAAACTTAATTAAATTCTTTCATTCAGATAATCAACATTTGTGCTTCCAACCACTCTTTAAATAGAATCATTCTTTGTCTGGCAGCTGTGAGAACTTTTTACCCCATCCCCTCACAGAAACAAATGGAGAAAAAACGTTCATTTAGTGTTTAGATAATGAAATCTTGTTTGAGATACCATTCACAGGCATGTTGCAGTTTTAACAGTGAAGCCTAATCCTGGGATTTATTCAAGCCAAGTGGGTATCCAAGTCAATGAAGTTTGGTAAAAATGAATTAATTGCCCCGAATGATTACATCAAAATGCCATTCTCTTCCAAGCCGTATCAGAGTACATACATATTGTGAACAGTTTGGCTTTAAAATTTGAAGATATATATTAAACAAAAATCATGCATTTTAGATTATGATAAATGTAAAAGGAAGAATTTTAACTATAAATAGACCTCCGCACAAATTAGAACCAAGCATTCATTAATTTTACAGCATCTTGGTAGAGCTCTCTTTTGCATGTGCAAAAATTTGACATTAAGGCAGGGTCTGATTTTTATTTTCAAGTTTGCTCAGCATATCCCTATTGTTCAATATAATCGCTAATAAACATCAATAAATAGTTGTTTTTCTCTCTCACGTATGCACACTGTGCAAATGTATACACATGTGTTTTCTTCAGTCCATTAAAAAACTGAAACATAGCCCTGACTGGTATGGCTCAGTGGATTGAGTGCCGGCCTGAAAACCAAAGGGTCACTGGTTTGATTTCCAGTCAGGGCACATGTCTGGGTTGCTGGTCAGGACCCCAGTGGGGGCCAAGTGAGAGACAACCACACACTGATGTTTCTCTCCCTCCCTTTTTCCCTTTCTTCCCCTCTCTCTAAAAATAATTAAAATCTTTTTAAAAATCTCTGTAGAGTTGACATATTTAGTTGACTAGGCAGCATCTAAACTCAGTGATGTTAGAAAAATTTGTGCCCTTTTTTTGGGTTTGAATTACTTTATATTAACACAGCATAAATTAACTGCAACTCTCAACTTTTTTGTCTCATATAACCATCAAGTTTTTGCACTTTGATGTATTTGGAGGAGTTTTCTTCCAAAAAGATCTGGACCCATTTTGAATCTAGCTGTTTGACTTCCCCCAAGCCAAATAATGATGTAGCACCTGCTTCATTATCTCTAAAAAACATGCTTTTAGCATATTTGATAGTAGAAAGGGAGACTATGCATCTGAATATAAAAAGACAACAAATAATTATAGATAGAATGTATATTTTGATCAGGTCTTCTTAGTATGAAAATAGGGCATATAAAGCCATGAAATCTATTGCTTATTAAATGTAAAACTCCATTCACTATGATTAGTTAATTAGAGTTCAGCACATACATTTCTTGGATCTAATTCAAGGTAATGCAAAAGGTCTTGTTCTGAGAGAATAAACCTTCTGTGAATGAATGGAGGAATATTTTTCTCAAGCCACGGAATCAACAGTGCTTTTATTTCTTAATGGATTTTCTATTTTTACACTAAAAGTATGCAGTGCTGGGCTCTTTATCACGTGAAAGAGGAAAACAGTTTTCCAGTGCAATTGCTGAACGTGATTCATTTTCCGCCTATTTGGAGCTTTAGTCGAGCTCACCGGCCCCGTGTTTGTTTCCAAAATCACTGCTAAACCAACTTGCAATTTGCATGTGGACAATATTTGAAATCCTAATACTAGAATTCTTTTCTAAGATAAATATCCCAGTCACTAGAAATACATAATTTAGCATACCTCAGAAATCTTAAGGATATTTTCAACCCACTGAAAATATATGGAGCCCACACATAATGAATTTCAAAAGGCTTGAACAGGTTTTATATATTGTAAATAGGGCAGAATGCCCTTTGCTGAGAGTGAACAGGCAAATGTGAGCCTCCAGCCACAGAGAGACGCATGGGTCGCTTTCTCTCAATAATGACTTTAAAATAAGAAGCCCTCCACCTCTATCTGCAGAGGAGTTGGTAAGTTTTTCTGTGGCAGCTTTACCATTTATCATATAGTCAACACTGCATGTGCGAGCAAAAAATTCAATAGAGACTTCTTAGTTATAATATATGTAAATTACATATTATTTTTCCCTTTGGTTCTCACCAGCAAGTGATCTCTTCTGATAAATTAATAATAATTAAAGGAGGGTAAAGTAAAGGTATTAGGTTAGACTTGTAAGCCACACTTATTTGAAATTAATTCTCATCACTTTTTAATAACTATAAAGGCAGTAAAGATGGCTAAATATACAAAATGTAATGAAATCTACCAGGAAGCTTTTCTTCCTGCTCACTAGACCTAGGCATAATGTGCCACTGAAAAGAAATCCTGCTGGAAAATCAAAATCACACATTGACTTCAAGCATTTCTTATGTTTGGAGCTTGGTTTAGAAGTATAATTATTGTAGTTAAAACAAGGAAGTACTAGTTTTCATTACTCATGTTGGCAAATCAATTTTAAAACAGTAAAGCAAAGCTAGCTAGAGTAAAGGAAGCAGAAACTCACATAGAGCTAATGAGGGAGTAGATTCATATAATCACTTTGGATCTCATTGAGATTCATGATTGTAAATATGCCGTATATGTCCAGAGTAAATGAATCATTGTCCTCATTCTTCACTTCTCTTTGTGTCCACCACTCCCTGTGCTATGTAACTTTGCCCTTCTCTCACAAGAACTACAGTGAGACTTCTCACTTTCTGACTTTGATGTTGGCCTTGTCATTTGGTTTAGCCAATGGGATGATATTAGATGCACACTTGAATCGTGGGCCCCAGAATGAACACAGTTGAAGAAGAGCAAAACCCAACCCCTAATGAGAAGCCAAGTGCAGCCTGACACTTAAATTGGCAGAGCTGTCCAGAGAAACCCACCCCCAGAATGAGGCAAGTCCATGTCAACTTGCAGATACATGAAAATTCAAAATGTTAGGGTTGTAGTCTACTTGGATTCTGTGGTTCTTTCTTACACAGCAATAACTGACAAATGCGAAGCCAATGACTCCCAAAAATACATGTCTATTTCTGACAATTCTCTTAAGTCCAACTCCTACTGTCTACTCAGTGTTTCAAACATTTCAGACTTGTCATGTCCAACACCAAAGTCTTGATATTTTTAACTGGCTTTCTTATCTAATGATTGGAAGTGCTTACTTCCATATTCTAGTTGCTAAATACAAAAAAATTAAAAAAAGGAGTTATCTTTATTTTCTTTCTCTCACTCCCTATTTTTAATCTTTCAATAATCCCGGCAGCTTTATCTTCAGGATCTGACCACTGATTATCATTTTCTCAGCTGTCATTTGTGTTTAATTAACATTATTTCTTTCCATGGTATTGCAGTTGTCTCCTAAGTGGACTTTGTGTCCACTCATACCCTAAATAATTGCAATTTTAACATAGGAGTCAGAATGCTAAGTCAGATGGGTATCACGCCTCTACTCCCCTCATGGCATTCTAGCTGGCTCAGAGTGTAACCCTTCGTGATTTATCCTGCTTTTTCTCTTCATGTCTTATTACTTGCCCCTCCTTCATTTGGCTCCAGCCATACTGGCTTCTTCCCAGTTCCTTCCAGAGACCAGGCACATTCTAAATGGTTGAGGCATTTTGAACTTCTGGTCACCGAGAAGGTATTTTCTCTTTCTTTAGATTTTTACCCAAATATTCTCTTTTTGAAGCAAAGAGAAAAGCTTTCTCTAGCTGACCCATTTAAAATGACAGAACTTGCCCCTCTTCCTCTCCTCTCCACACACTTTATATCAACATCTTCTGCTTTAATCCCCTTGTTCACACTGTCTATTTTATTTTCCTATATTATTTATTATCTATCTCCCCCACAGGAATAAACACCTTTATGAGTGCAGATTTTTGTCTGTTTTGTTCTCAGCTATATTGCCAAATGCCCAGAGTGGTTTCTAGCATCATAGTAGGCACCCAAAAATATTTTCAATGAATGAATAAATGGTAAAATTTATGAAAAATATTTATATTAAAATCCCAATTAAAACATTATTAAATAATGGATGATTTATTGATGAATAAACACATAGAGATATTAAAATTAAAACAGTGATTTTCCCTCAGTAATGAGAATAGGTAAGATTGTATATATTTTGTATTTTTTATTTTTCAAAATTTTCACAATAAAAAGTTTACTAACCTAGTCAGAAAAGTAAAAAGGCTTTAACATGTGTCCCTCTCTAGGAAAAAGAAAAATAAACAAACTCTGCTCTCTTTCTCCAAGTCACAGCTATTAAAAAGCGAGATAAATTTTGGGTGACAAATTTATTTACATATAGTATAATTCCTATTTGCACTCTTCCTGAGTAAGAGAGATGATCCCAAACTCTAATATTAAAATTGTACACAGAAAAGTAACATCTGTTGGGTTCTCCATTTGAAAAAAATACCAGCTTAAATTACTCAGTAATGTCCTTCCTTTAAAACAGTCTTTCCCGAGAGTCCCTGAGCAGCTCGAGAGTAAAAGTTCGTAAGGACACAGTCCCCAAATATACCGGCTACCACAGTGATTGAGAACAATACAGAGTGGAGTTCTCAATTGGTTTTATCTGAAATCATATACTGCTAAAATTTTGACCCAAAGTAGACCATTGCTTGCAGACATAAAATATATATATATATATATATATATATATATTAAATGGCAAATAAATGGGGGTGATACTAATTTTGCAAATTTGTCTCTTAATCCTTTCTACCATTCACACTCATCCCACCAATTTTTTAATGCAGCTTATTCTGTATATTGCTATTTCTTGTACTTCAGAAACAATTTTTAAAAAGAAGAAAGAGTACTACATTCATTTTTAGATTTTCAGTTATTGAAAAATAGTCTATCTTCACTCAGAATGAGCCATTTGTAAATGCTTGCAAAGTAGCCTAAAATTTTCTCTTTTCATTTAGAAATAAAATCAAGAAATTATACAATTAAACCAATTAAATACAAAATGAAAGGATTAAAATATATGCTGATTTAATTAATTTTCAGTGTGTGTGCACTACCACATGTTTAAATTCAGTCTGCATTGTAAAATATAGTAAATCTTTAAACAGTGACAAAAATTTGATCTTTAAGTTAATTTGCTAATAAATTACAGTAAAAAAATGGTTAGATTTATTAAAAGATGATAAAAATCAACTTTAAACATTACTACTTGATACTATGTAAATACTTTTTAAATGTTAGTAGGAATCTTTTTATTATATAAAAACTAAAATCTAGATTTTTTTCAAATCTCTAAAAAGGAGAGAGATACTGCTGTAAAAACCTCTCCCTAAAGGAAGACAGTGCACTGTCGGGGGTTAGGAGAAATGAACCCCTGGAAAAAGGGCTGAAGGGTGAGCTCCTCACACAGTGAGGAGGCAGGAACACCCTTGTGAGCTCACGATAAGATTCCAGTGCTTTAGATCTTCCCAGATTTACAGCCCGCTGGAGCTACACAAAGGGAGAGAAAAGCAAAGTGAGAAGGCAGTAATTGCTCCACAGGTTACTTCAGATGCCCGGAGCACACCATTTCACAGTGGGCAGGAAACCAAGAAAAGAAAGAGAGAGAGAGGGAAAGAAAGAGATTATGTATTTCCAATAAATTATTTTCCCAATTGCAGGAAATGGAGAGCCTGAAGAAGGCACTGATTTTTTTTTTCTTTTGTTTTCAGATGACAAATATTGTCTCATGCAATTGCCCTTATAGGTGTATTCCTTTGACTGCTAACTAATATAAGGCATGTGAGTATCTGAGCATTTTGGATTAGAGGCGAAAATGCCATTCCAAGGGTTGTTCTTTTTGCTCTACAGTAGTGATTTTCAATCAATGTGTCCCAGCGTACTGGTGGGCCCCAAGAATTTTTGAAACACGCAATACCTAACTACTGAGTCAGGGACACTGACCTCTTTTCCCTTATATTGCCAAATTAAAAAATGACAACAGTCTCCACAAAAATAGTGGGCTGGTGTGAATGCCCTGTCTTGAACCATAAAAGTATAGGTCACATAGTAGAGTTTCATCCTATTGGCCACATCGCATAAGAAGGTTGTATCTAATTGGTTAATTTTTGGTACCCAAAATCCTTATATACAAGTACAGGCACCTGATTTTTTAAAAAGTCACTTTTGAGCAAAAACTGTAAGCAATTACTATTATTATTGTAAGTTTTAAAGATTTTATTTTTATTTTTAGACAGAGGGAAAGGGAGGGAGAAAGAGAGGGAGAGACACACTGATGTGAGAAGGAAATATCAATTGGTTACCTCTTGCACACCCCCAACTGGGGACCAAACCACAACCTAGGCATGTGCCCTGACTGGGAATCAAACCAGCATCCTTTTGCTTTGCGGAAACATGCCCAACCAACTGAGCCATGCCAGTCAGGGCTATTATTCTATTGATCTATTTTTAAATAAATCAATCAAAATTGTACCTTTTCTTTTCATCAGATCGGCAAAAAATATAGCCTAGTTTTTGCTGTGCCTTAGAATGTTAGTAATGAATTAGTTTATGAGTGTTATGAAATGAAGATGGTTGAAAATCTCCACTCTACAGGAATCCCTCAAATTAACAGGAGACAATAAACACGGTATGAAAACCAGCATCCCTGCTCCTCCTATAAAACTGAAAACAAACGGGCTGGAACCCTACAGTTGCAGGTGACTCAGACCCACAAAGGAGGGAGGTCAAATGCCATCTCTCTGTTCTCTTTTCACTCTATCAATAGCAAAGTGATTAGACTGCCCTCCCAGTATCCAACACATTCCACACTCCAAGGGCCTGACCCAGCCTCTGTGCACTGAAGAAGGCTGAGGCTCCCACACAAGGAGAAAGAGAGAAAGGTGATTATGGATCTCATTGAAAACAAGCACAAAAAACACAGGGAAATAAAAATAAACCAATTCAAATCAAGCTAGACATCTGTGCAATGATTACTAACTGATTTATTTTCATCACTCCAGACCATTAATATCTACATCTTGTATTTATATATGTGCTACATATACATATCTATAGTTGCTATATACGAAGCCTGCCCAGAAAGTATCTAGTCATGTACTATGAAAAATAGAGACATTTATTGAAGAAGATACAAGATACAAGAAACATTGTACATAGGACAACGACGCCTCAGTCCCCTTCATCTTGAGACCTCACGTAGTTTTTCTAGGGTCTCTTCCACTGTTCAAAACACTCTGCAAAACACTTTGGTGGAATCACCATCAACTGCCCCATCATATTTTCATTCTACCCACTCAGGTAGAGAAGCTAAAAAATATTATAGAAACGAGGAGAAAAAGTGCCTCAAATACAGGTAATTAGAGAGAAAATCAATTATTAAAGCCGATTCTAAGATATTTGATGCATGTACAGTTACAAAGTTTAGTAAGAATGGAAATGCAGGCAAAGATGTATGATTTACCTTGGCAACGCTTGCTCAACCATTGATTTCAAATTAAACAATGATTATAGTATAATCATTTGTCTCCTTTAATCTTATTTTAAAGTATCTTGCCACTTTGGTAACGTATTGGGAGAGCTAAAATTTAGCTGAATTGGTTGTTTGAAATTCTATAGGTGAATGTTAATAATGGCGCCCACTACCAAATGTTTACAGTTACTGTGTATGACTGTCTGTGCCAATAGGCATATTTCTTATATGTGAATCATGAAAATTGTATGTTTCTTCTTTCAGGGTAGAAAAATACCATCAGCGTAACAATTCCCATGCAACTGGGAACATTGTCTGCTCTGTGGCTGTGATTTTGAATTGTCGTCTACATGCTGGAGCATGAGTGAATTCCCAGTTTCTTGAAACTGAACTATAAAACCTTTACAAGAATCCTCCTTCTCAGCACTGCCTATTTCTGGCTGTGTGGTGAGTCTGCACAGTAACTGTATTTTTCATGTTGCAGAGATTGCACTTTTAAAAAAGAAAATGAAACATCTTAAATAACTAGACAACTTAAAGCTAGTTATTTCTCACATACTTTTTTTTTACCATAAACATTTCCAACGCAAGATAGAAAAGGATGTTCATCCCATGTATTGATGGAGCCATAGATGCACCACCAGATGTGACTTGGGTCTAAACTCCATAGTTGAACAGGGCTGCCTTTGTACTCGACATGAAATGCAGATTATCTTCTGGTTTTACTACAATTTTCTTTCCTTCTATTCATAAGTTTTCTATTACCTGCTGGACTATTGTGTTACCAATAGTAACACATAGTTCTTTGTACCGAAGGACCATCCATGAAATAAGCAGCCCTTTATCTGGACACTGAAAAACCTGTTTTTAGAACCAAATATATTGCTTCCCAAACTGAGAGGGTTTTATCAGGCTGGTAATGGGAGAGATGAAATATGGAGGGAAAAAAGAACATTTATATTCTTTTGAGCCTTTGCTTTTTTTTTTTTCAATACTGTCAGTTCTTCCAGTGCATTCTAGGAATATCTTTTCTTTTGTACTTTTAAATTCTGAAAATCATGATCAACAACCTTGGGGGAAATTGGGAAGCATAAGATACAGAATCGGTCATCATATTACTAGATTTCAGGTAAAAGAATGAAGTGATTCATTATATCCATATGTAAGAGCTTTTGATTCTTGTATAATCCATAAAAGTAATCATGATTAAAATTATTTTATAATGTCAGATCTGTGATATAACATAAATAAACTCAGCTTTTACTTATTGATAACACTACTAAAGCATAATGGACCTTTCTGTAGTGAAGCAAAAATACACTTGTCAATATTTATTTTCTTTTGGATAACTCATCAGACTATTTGGTTGATATTGGGTCAGCTATTCTTATAGCAACACAAGCCATTCTGTTTGCTGAGTTCATTCTGTTCGGAAGTGGTGTTTGACTCCGTTTGGACAGTGGTTCTGGTGATTAGTGTTACCTAAGTGAAAAGATAGGTAATGTTCATTCGATTCCCCGTCAGGGCACATGCCTGGGTTGCGGGCCGGGTCCCCAGTGAGGGCCGTGAGAGGCAACCATACATTGCTGTTTCTCTCTCTCTCTGTCTCCCTCCCTTCCCCTCTCTCTAAAATAAATAAATAAAATCTTTAAAAAAAAAAAAGATAGGTAATGTTCAGGTAACCAACATTAAAAATAAGAGATATATACAGTAAAACGGTGTCATAAATGAGCTGTTCAATGAGAATAGCTAGTTTCTTCATCCACATGGCTACCTCCTAAGGTAGAAACAGAGTCATATAGAAAACCATAAAAATTCGAATGCAAATGAGTGCCTTTTGCCGACAGTTTGAAAATTTAAGCAAACAACAACAAAAATCTGTGTGCTGACATGTACCTTCCCATAGATAGCAACATAACATTTACTTAAATCAAAATAATTCTTCAAACTGTATTCATTTTGCCAATACTGGATCAGTACTTTAATATACATCAGACCTCAACAACAAAAAGAGAATTCACCATAAATACCATCTCACTCAAATGCATCTGTTTTTCAATTTTATAGCGATGGACAATATTGAGGTGCCAATTCCTGCCTTAGAATAAGCATTCTCAAAGTGATGTCCAGGGACTTCTGCAAGGTCCCTGAAGCCTTTTTGAAGGGTCTGTGACGTCTAAACCACTTCCTAATAAGACTAAGATATTATTTTCTGATTTACACTCACTTTCTCTGAGTGCACAGTGAAACAGTCCAGAGACTGCCTGACGCATGATACTACAACAGAAGCAGATACGTGAGTCCGGCGGTCTTTCCCAAACCAGACACTAATGACATTGGCAAAAACATAACACGAGGTTACTCTTCTATTGATGTTTTATGTTGTTTGAAAAATGTTGTTTAATAAAAATATGTTATGTTTACCTGGAATAGGTTATTATTGCTATTTTAAACAAAGACATATTTTAAATGCCTAGAAATTATGATTTCTAATATGGTGAATACTGATAGACATAAACTGCATTTTAAAAAAAGCTTTTTGTGCTCTTCATTTTTATGATTATTTGAGAAGCTCTGTCTTAGAACATACTTGGCCTTTATGATAGTTTTCTTTCATAAACCTTATAAATTAAAAGGAATACTGAATGCAGACACCAGTTCTGCTTTTTTTTAATCTGCATTTTTTACCCAGAGCAGTGTAAGTAGCTGCTCAGTAAATACTTATTGATTGAAAGGACATATTATGATTGTGAAAGCAAGACAACAAAAGTTTCTAGAAGCTTGTCAACTAAAAATACTTTCTTTACTGACAATTTCATTACAATTGTATCAGGTTTTCTCCAATCGTAGTTTTCCTGATAGTGTGGCAAACTCTTTAGAAAAGTAATACTCTAAACACTGCTAAAGATAATGTCTGTTGGCCCAACGGCAGTGATAGATAATGGCTGGGTGGGAACTTTTATCTTTATTTAATGAGTTCTCTGTCCTTTCCCCAGTGACATCACAGTGTAGCTAGTGTAAAGTTGCCGTGGCAATGTTTCAGTATATAAAGACCAGGGCTGCCCCCACAATAGACAGAAATCAAAAGCTATTTTATAGCTCTTCTATATGATTGAGTCACTTTTGCCCCTCTTCTAATCTGATACATTCTCATTTGGATTAAATCCTATGACCTATAAATTGAGATTGTTCAGTAGATCTAACCTTTTTCAGCCAGAGTCTCTCAGGATCAGAAACACTAAACACTGAATTTGTTCTCCTAGACTTGGGTATAGGTTTCTTTCTTTCCATTACTAATAGATATGAGCTAGCCCTTTGACTACCAAGTTAGTCTCAAATGTTGCCTTGATCTCATGAAAGAAGTCTAAACTAGGAATCCTTTCCTTATATGCTGAAGAGTAATGAAAAACAAAGCAGTATTTCCCATTTGGGGACTAAATAATTTTGCCATTCCATCTGCTAGAAGGAAAAAAAAATATATATATATATATACACACATATATATATATATATATATTTATTTATTTATTTATTTATTTATTTCTAACTAGCTGGGTACCACCAAGATAAATATGTTGGAGCATCATCCCATCGGATGAATTCAGTCATTAAGTGACATGAGTGTAGGATGGCATTCCCTCCACCCAACGTACTTCTAATTAGAATCTTTAAGTTGCTGTTTTCAACAAGTGCAGGGTGGTGTGACGAGCAGAAACAACTCAAAGTAGAACACCAGAAAGGCCTGTGAGCTGGTCTCACCTTTGGTACTTACTGCCTGTGTGACAGTGACGAGTTTAACCACACTGAGCCCCAGCATTCTTTCTGTAAAATGGAACAGTAATGTCTATCTGAAAGGACAGTGAGGTGTATGAAAAAATCCTAGTGCACTAACTGGCACACGACACACAGTTAATTTGTAGTAATTATTACATATCTAATAAGGTAGATACTTTTGTTGCCATTTTCCATAAAAGTATCTATTAATACAGTAAGATAAAAGAAACTAGAGGGGATGAGCTAAATTTGCCTCTGAAGTAAAAAAAACCTGATGGAATGAATGGAATCAAGAACTCAATCCTCCTTTAATGCTACATGTTTGGACCACCAGATCTGGGGAATTATAATGGTAAAAATATCTTGAGGAAACCAATATCCAGTCATGGACTTATGCAGAATTTGAGGGAAATGTCTGAATTCATCTCAAGCTACTAAGCAAAAGCAAACACAAAATCGATTAACTACTGCCATGAGAGATTTCTTAGCTAAGGACAGGGGTGGGAAGGGCAGAGGAAACACTGGACTGCCTGTTCATTTGGATAGATGAATTCTTGAGGATTTTAGAGCCCTATTAGATTCCTCAGCTGAGAAGAAATATCTAATAGTAAGCACACGCATTGTTCTGTGGCACAGCCAGTTCCGCCAAAGGTCATGTTAGTTAGTTATCTTAGATGCGAACCACTTTTCTTGGGCATAATTGCAGATGAATGGGTAGAGATACAGAAAAGAAAAAATACACATATACTTGCCCAAGCTTCTTGGTGCTAGGAAAGCTATTTATTGTACTGTGAACAGAGAGAATGTAGATACCCTGATTAATAGAGCAGTGCTGCCAGGGTACGGTGTCATGTTTATATACCCCGTCAAATGAGGTTTCATTGAAAGTCACTGAGACATGGCGGGGCAGGTGGAAGGATTGAGCTAAAAAGAAAAAGAACTCACAGATGTGGACAACAGTGTGGTGATTGTGGGAGTGGGCTGTGGAGGGGGGGTGAGGTAGAAAAGGGTAAAAGGGGGAGAAATGGTAATGGAAAAAATACAGCAAAAAATGGAAAAAATAGAAAGTTACTGAGACATGATAATTACACTTCACATCGATTTCTAGTAATGGGGGACTTTTAAAACTCTAACCTTGTAAGAGGTATATCGAGAGCAGTTTACTAAATAGCTCTTCTAGGTTGGATCTTTGTCTAGAGCAACAATCTTTAACCTTTTTCATCTCGTGGCACACATAAATTAATTACTACAGTTCTGTAGCACACACAAAATACATTTGTTTGCCAATCTGGCAAAAAAAAAAAGTAGGTATAATTTTGATTCATTCACACTGGATACCTATCGTTGTATTGGCTGCTGTCATTTTTTTATTCGACAATCTAAGGGAAAAGAGGGCAGTGTCCTTGACTACATAGTCAGGTATTGCATGTTTTAAAATTTTTTGCAGCACACAGTTGAAAATCACTGGCCTAGATAAGTCTTTATAGATTGATCCTCAAAACCAGAATTTATTCATCCTATTACCGAAGACCATTACTATTGAAACAGTTCTCAGTATGTGCTACTTTAACACAGTGTTCAAACCCTGGAGAGCACATTATGTTAGCCCAGATTCTCCAGCTCCAGTTGATATTGCAAAAATACTGAATCCCTTCTGCCCTTATGAAAATAAATTCTTCCCTATTGAGCCTTGTAGTCACTCCTTCCCCAGGCTAACATACCATCAAAAGCAACTTCTATATATGTTATGTGGGATTCTGTCAGTGTATATTTAAGGGGAACTACATTTCCTTTGGAGTATAGGCCACTCCTTATTTGCAAAGGACTTATCTTCTCAGGGTGCTCTAAGACTTGAATTTTGTTATGCAGGGGTATCGAACCTTTTGGCATCTCTGGGCCACACTGGAACAAGAAGAGTTGTCTTAGGCCACACATTAAGTACATTATGTCATGTAATCACAAAAAAATCTCACAATGTTTTAAGTAAATTTATGATTTTGTGTTGGGCCACATTCATAGCCATCCTTGGCCACATGCAACCCACAGGCCGCAGGTTGGACACCCCTGTTAGGCCTAGGAGCAATGAGTGGGAGTGGCTATGTGTCTTGTGGAAAACAACATCATCTAGGAAATCATATGTTTGAGAAAAGTCTTTACAGTGAGGTTCTCCTCTTGTAGTGAGGAAGGCACTTCTGTTGGCCATGAGGTTCTGAGAGACTGAGCTAGATTTCAAGATACTCACACTCATTCTTGAACTGTCACTGTGCATGTTTCAGAATTTGACCCCTTCTCCATTAGAACCTGTCTTTGACAGATCTATTGAGGCAAGGAATTTAATAAACTTTTCATTATATAATAAATTCCTAGGCCTAATGTCCAGCAAGTCTACCCTGTGGCTGCAGGAAATAAAAATCTCTTCTACAAATGCCATTCAGGCCCTTTGCCTTTGGAACATGGCATTCAAGTTTGCAATGAACTGCTCTATACCTTTCACTTTCCTCCCAAAGTCTCCTGTACCATTGAAAGCAGTTACCCCCCTTTATTATCCTTAAAAGCATCCCCCCATAATGATCGAGTGCTGCAGGTACTTGATGTTTAAATGCTTCCTCTCCAATTACACTTCTTCCCAGCCACCCATAAGTTAAGGGTTCACATAAATGTGACGCCACTGCATGCCAGAAGTTAACATCATGCCACCAGCAAAAGCATCCTTATTTCTTTTATACAGCTGAGCAATCCTCCTCTAAATGTTGTTTTAAGAGTTTGTTTTCAGGAACCATTTTGGTTTTCTAGAAAACACATCCTGAGACAGGAATTAACTACTAGTAATTTATTTGAAAGTAGAATTCCAGGAAAACAAAGAAGAGAAAAAGGAAATGAAACAATGTGATATGTGAATGCAGTTTTCTGCTTCATGAGAAATTTATCAGACACACATGTCTATCCATGGGAGAAATAAATAGAGAGAATGAATGGAGATCATGCAGGTCAGAAATTTCCATCAAAGGGAGTAAACTAAAGATAATTTATCTGCCCAGGCTCCTCTCATCTCCTGTCTTCATTGGGCTACATTCTCCCTCATAGTTTTGGGTGCCATCATCCGGTCTCTTTAACATCTACTTGAAAGATAATTCTATAACTTTTCATGTAAGATTTGTATCCAAGCCCAGAAGTTATAAGAGATACCAAAGACTCAAGATTTCATTGGTCTCCAAGAATGAAAACATTTGGGCTAGTAGGGAGCTGGTCGTTCACAATAGTTGCTGGGTGAGGTGTCATCATACCTGAGGTTTGGGGAGACAATTGAGCTAAGAAAATCTGAAAAACTACATAGCACCTACACAAGCTACTGAAAGTTGCAAGAGTGACAAATTCAAACATCAGAAAAAAAAACGTATTGAAGGAAAGCCTTTCATACGTAATATTTGAGACCCTCCATTGTCTTAAGGCGAATATGCCTGAAGACAAGCATTAACGCTCCAGCAAGCACTTAAGAAAGTTGAAAAGCCAACAGCCATGCAGTTAAGCTTTCCGACCATTTTTCTGAGTGTTGGAGAATAGATGTTTGCTCTACATCAAAGCTAAAGACCCCTTTATAAAACAATGAAGAAAATAAAATCAATGAAATATAGATAAGGCTCCTAAATTGAGTAAAGCCACCCAAGATCGGACCGTTTGACCATGACATCACCACCTAACATCTTCCAATTACTAAAAGGTGGGTATGAAAAGAAAGAACTTGTTCAGAGCAATTGGAAAGGAAAGCAGTGCAGAAAAGGTGATGAAAGCCACGATCCAAGACTGTGCTTGTGGACCATAGCAGTGCTTCTCAAAATTTAATGTGCATGCAAATAATCTAAGGATCTTATTAAAATGCAGCTTCCGATTCAGTGATCTTGGAGTGGGATCCATGATTCTGTAGCTCTAAAAATTTCCCTGTGACATCAATGCTAACGATCTGAAGATCACATCTTCTAATATTACAAGATATCATGCAGTATTATTGGCTAGTACAGATGAAACCTAATCCTACAGGAGAAGTACTGATAGAAACTTACTTTTTTCCAGAAAGCAGGAGCTCTTTTTTATAGTCTGGTAAAGGGCAGTTTTCTGAAATAGCATCACAAAATGTACAAACCCAGTCTGTACCAGAGTGTGGATGTGGGGCATAGGCAGATGGGTTGTAATCAAAATTAAAAATTGTGCTATTACAAAGGTGAGGTAAAGGGAATCTAGAGAAAATTGGGAAACAGCAAAGGGACTAAAGGAATAAACTTCTCTTGGCACCAACACGGTGGAGGGGTGTCCTGCCAAATGGATGGCGACCCCAATTTCCCACGGTCTATGAGGTGGAAGACAGAGGTGGTGATGGACATGGAAGGAATTTGAGCCTTGGTATTCTAAGTTATTGGTCAAAGTGGCTATGATTTCAAAATCACTGAAACAGAGAAATCTCATTCACACCCCATCATGGAAATTAAAGTGATTAGAATTAAGGATTTCAATATAATAACCAGAAGTCTCTCAACTGATTGTCTTGCTAGAATTTTCTGACAGCCTAGAGATCTTCAAAAAAAGAGAAACACTGTCAACATTGTGAATCTAGATCCAAGAAACTGTGTGTATGTGAGCTGTGAGTTTGTGTGTGTGCATGCACGTGTGTGTGTGTATCAGGGCTGGAGATTTTTTGATCAAGATCAACTTTGTCTCTCTTGAAATACCTGCCTAGTGCTGTGGGTTGCAGGCTTGATCAGAAGCTAATATTAAATGGAAGCAGAAAAGATTCAATTCTTCTATTTTCCATTTGCTCTTTGGAGACAAATCCAATGGGATATTTGGAATTAAAATCAGAAAACTGTGTTCCTAGGGAATTTTCAAAACTTAGAAAGTAAAAACAAAAGTGCAGGGAAACTATAAATTGAGAATAAGGATGTTTCACCCCACATAAACAGGGTGAGTGGTCTCAATACGGATCTTCAAGATCCACAACACCTAAGACACCTGGAACAGGTCTATAAATATTGCAAACTTCAATTTGTGCTTTGTTAAGATCATACTAATAACCTCTTGATAAAAATCATCAGGTTGAGTGTTCAAGTTCTCATGTGTCTTTCATTCTGCAGAGAATTTCTGAGGACTTCTAGATCAAGTCTAGAAAGAACCCTATGAATAGAATTGAAGAATCACTTTGAATAACAATCTCTGTGGATTTAATAACTACAATATAAAAACACAAACAATAAAAAATGTATTTTAAAAAGTCCCACCAAATTCTGTATCTTCAAACCAGACATACTCTTGACCTTCAAACTATACCTAATAAGATAGTAAAGATAGTACATCCTTGATATCTTATGGGCACTTCAAACTCAACACATGCTATGTTGTATGCAATACTTTATCCTCAAATACTAAAACTGTTTTTTTCTTTTTCCTTTTTTTTACTGCATTTTTGGTGTCAACAACCCAAGAATCCAAAATCAGAAGTCAAGGACTTACCATAAGTTTCTCCCTTTCATCTCCTATATCCAAATTTTAAGGGAGTCTTTAAAAAATGTCTCCACTAGTCTATGAATTTCCATTAATTAAAGCCTCATTATCTTCCAGTCAGACTATTGCAACAACTTCTTAAATAGGTCACCATCTGTAGCCACACTCCCTTCCTAAAAAAGATCTAAAAACTGCTACTGATCTATATTATAAGTCTGATTACATCACCCACCTGGTAATAAGATTTTTTTCTGCTCCTTATTTTTCATAAAGTCTAAACTCTTTAAGATGGAATGTTGTGTGATTTGTTTACCTAACTAGTCCTCTCCCACCAGCCCCATTGGTTCTCCAATAATAATCAGGATACAGATCCCCAAATACATCATGTTCTGTGTCTTCATATACTGTTCTCTTTTCCTGGAATGATTTTTCCTCCCAACTCTTTGAAATGCCTGAAAATCTATACACATTTGCAAAACTCAGCATAACTATTATTACCTAAAGAAGCTTGTTTTCTCCTCTTCATGCTCCCCCAAAGCAGATACCCACTCCTCTTCTGTGCTACTTGTATATTTTAGACATAATTTAGTCATTGCATTTAGCATGTTCTGTGGTAATTTATTTACATACCTATGCTCATTACTTGACCATGACATTGAAGGCAAATACTCTGACTAGTCTTTATTCACTCATGCCAAGCACTGTTAAATGAGACACTTGACAAACCTATATGCATATATAAATCTATAGGCATCTATAAATATATTCCTACTTGCATGTAAGAATGAATGAATGAATGAATGAATGAATGAACGAATGAATGAATATTGATTAAGTCCACTCCAGTTTCAAGCTATCCAAGTTTCTTGGGTTCCTTTCTGTACCTGGCAAGCATCTTGATCTTCCTTTGGCATATTCTTACTTTTCATACACTAAGTCAATCTTTACATGTAACAATAGCAAGACAACTTAAAAACATTAAATAGGGTTCAGTAATTGAATATATTTTTTCATGTTTTTCCCCTTGTCCATAAATGAAATTTAAGTGAAACTAAGTCAATTATAGCTCCTTATGTGATACATTTCTTATTTATGCCCATGGAAATCTTTATATCTTTCTTATTTTTTCAACTTTGAAGTGAGAGTTACTAAGTTGTCTTTTTCCTGCTGGTCTCCACTCATCTTCTCAGTTTGGTGTCTTCTAGAACCCTAAAGGTTTTGTTAGAACAGAACAATAGGGAGGAAACTTTAGTGTATTGAAATGACCTAATTTAAATGTATCACATATAGCCCAAGAAAATATCAGAGAGATATTTTTTTAATTTACATAGGAAAAGTGAGTTTAGACTTCTTTCCATATAATAACAGCAGGACTCAACACTAACTACATATTAGAATCACCATACACAGATTCCCACCCCAGATATAGAATTTATCTTGATTAGCGTTAAGGCATCATATTGTAAAATCTGTCTTGTGAGTATAATGTGCTGTCTAGGAAGAGAACCAAATTTAATATATCTGAAAGATACTACTGGAAATTTATAGAACAAAATATTGAATAAACAAGCTTTCTCAAATGTCAGGAAGGTAGGATAGAGAGAAATAATCTTCTAAACATGCACATTTGTGTGCTAAGAAGTGCAATGCTTTTTCACAGATGATGTCTCTCCTGTCCTATATTACTGCTGGAGGGTCTTCACTACTTATTCCTTTACTGATCCAGTGGGTAAACCAGCCAAGTGGAGCAGTGAAAACCTATCTTTACTGGCACGCTTTCTCCTGACAGTTGGTAAAAGACAGCCTGAAAGAATTCAAGTGGTAAACTAACCCCTGACGAGCGAGACTTTCTAGCCACTGCCCAGAAAGAATTCTCTTGGAATGGACAAGATTTATAATTAATCTAAATTTCCATTTTCTATGACCATGAGAATCTATTAACATAAAGATAAAATAGATCACTTCAATCTATACATATCTTTTCAAACTCCTTCCAATTTGTTCACCTATCCCTATGATGGAAGCCTTTAATAACCTGCAAACTAATTGGCCTGTAATTCTCTCTTCCTTCTCTGCTCTCATGCACAGAAAAAAATTAGAAAAAGAAAAAAAAAGACTAGTACAATTTATATCCTTAAAAAGCTCTAATGTCCAAAGTGATGGATACGTATCATTGAACAATTGTCCAAATCGATAAAACATATATAACACCAAGAGTGAACCCATTTAGTGTAACCGTGAACTTTGGGTGATGACAGTGTAGAAATGTAGGTACATCTCTTGTTACAAAGCCCTGTGTGGGGAAGGCTGAGCCCTGTGTGGGAAGGCTACGCATGTGTGGGGGTAGGAAGTATTCAGAGATCTCTGCACTTTCCCTTCAATTTTTCTGTGAACATAAAACTGCTCTAAAAAACAAAGTCTTAAGAAATCCCCATCCTAAATTCTAATGTGACCATGATGTGGGGGTGGCAGGAGAAAAAAGAAGTAAGAAAGAAGACAGGGGATGGGAAAAGGACAATGGAGATGAAGGAGAATGAGAACCTAATGTTGAAGAAAGCCTGAGAAATTATAGATCCAGTCTTCATAATTATGCTGTTTAACGCATTTGACATAAAATAACAGCCATGGCGTCTTAGAACTTTTGCAAGTGGGAAGATGATGAAAGTTCTGAAAGTACATACTCTTTACTCTTGAAACTTTGTGCTTCCAAATCAGCAATTCTTTTACCAAAGTCACACTATCACACTTTTGGAGAGTATGCATATATGTAAGTGTGTGTTCCAAAAAGCCTTAAATCTGAGAAGAATGTACACATTTAGTAATCACTTTCAAGTTATGAATAATTAAGTTTACAAATATTTTGTAAGAAAAAAATAGAGGAAAAGAAATTTCCAGGAAAAATATTTTTAATGATGAAGCATTATAATTTAATAGATGAAACATTCTACATAAATTAGACCTTCAAATGAACAGAGTATTTAGCCTAGTTTCACTATTTTATTTAACACATATTTATTAAGATCCTACAATATTCCAGGTGTTGGGGAGATAGTGGTGGACATGGCAGAGAAAGGCCCTTAACTCACGAAGTTTGCATTCTACTGGGGACAGGATATGAGAGCCAACAAATAATTTCATAGTGGTGATTGTTATAAAAATTCTGAATAAGTAATAATTGGAAATTATTGGTGATAATAATGGTACATGGAAATTTCATTGGTGATAAAAGGTTGATCTTTCCAGGGTAGAAAATTATCGGCACATGGACATCATAATAGTTTCTAGCCAGCAAAATACTAAGCACTAAATTGGTAATGGTTTATGGGCTATTTTATGTTTTGCAAGTATATAGGTTTCAATTTTGAGTTCCTGATATGTGTTTACTTTTTTCTTCCAATCTAATACTTATTCAAACACACCTAGGTGCTTAATACTATAGCTTTCCTTGTAGGGCAGCGCAATTTTACAGCCATGATTCATTATACAGAAAACTCACACACATTCATATATTGCTAGGAAAGGTTGATTTGCATGGATCAGGGTCTTCAAAAAAATCTTCCCAAAGAACTTCCTTAAAATAAACTACTGATGCATTGAAAATTTAGATTGTTGGTAGGATATTGACCTACACTGAACCACAAATACGGAAAGCTCCCACGTGTCACTATCAAAATGTAGTATCTATGTGGTAGTTAACAAAAAGCAAGGTGAAAAAAAATTTCAAGTACTTATGCAGAGTGTTTTTAAAAACCTAAGCAATTTCGCATCTTATGTGATCCTTTGTGTGGTGCGGCCATGTTGGGAGGAGAGATGAGGAAATATTAACAGGATAAAGTGGGCACTGTAAAAACGTGGCCACTACTTTCTCAGGGAGATTTTTTCAAATGCATGTGCACTTTCAGTGGAATTAAGGAAACAATTTGCTTAGTATAAAAGATCTTATTTCTGTCTCTTTTCTTCCAGTCTCCTTAAAAATAAAGACGAGAGAACTATCTTCATTGCTCACAAAGTTCTACACCTGCCCTTTTCTACCCTCTAAAAAAAAAGAAAAATGGCATGCCATTTGAAATGGAAAATGTCCTAACCACGGCTGTTTTAGAAGCGGTTCACCATCAAATCGCTTTGCAAAATTCAGGTTTGCACAGTAAATCATAAGCTTTGATATTTAACAGTCAAAAATAAGAATAATATGCCATGACCAGTGTAGTTCAGTTGCTTGGGCGTCGTTCTGCAAAGTAAAAGGTGGCAGGTTCTATTCCCAGTCAGAGCACAAGCCTGGATTATGGGCCAGTTCACAGTTGGGATGCTTGTGAGAGGCAATCGGTTGATGTTTCTCTCACACATCGATGTTTCTCTCCCTCTCTTTCCCTTTCCCTTCTCCTCTCTCTAAAAATAAATAAAATATTTTTAAAAATAGAAATAACGTTTGCATGCTCTGCTCAAATGACAATTAGTATAGCCCACCACAGGCAAAGAAATGAAAGAGGGGAAGATTAGAACGGCGTGAAGGAAAATTACTGCTAAAGGGAGCTAGGACTCCAGATGGCCAGGTGGTAACAATGTAAGCCTAGGGGACAATGTGACTTTAACTATAGAACTGTGCTCCTTAAAATTTGCTAGAATATGCAGATCTCAGCAAACACATGGGGAACATGAGACATGGTGAAATGCGTTTTACTTGTCATTTTCTAGGGAAGCTGTGCTGTGAGTGGGCCACCGAGTAAATGAAATGGGAAAACTGTGAGCACTAATCCCAGCATTGCCACAAGATTGTTTTGGACTTTGGCATGCAGAACAGACTTGTGTAAAACATCATTGTTTCTTCCTCTTAACGGACTAGGCCCTGGAGCCCACAAGCAAGGGAAGTGCCAGTGGGCATTTCATAAACACTGATCCTGATAATGGTGGTTGTGGGAAATAACTGATGTTTAAAAGGAAAGCAATTTAAATGCAAAGTGATATGTAAATGTTGAACGCTCTGGTAGAGTCTACTTCTGAAAAGGGAGTAAACCTCCATATACACTGAAATAGAGCTTCTGCAACAAGGGACTGAAATGAGAGTGAGAAATGAGAAAAGCAGCCCCAGACTGGCAGGTGAGGGGAGGGGGGCCTGCAGCTGCCCAGGAAGGAGCACCTGGGATGTAGCTTCTGCACCACACCACTGTGGGGAGGGTGGTGTTTTAAGGGAGCAAGCAGGTTATGACTCGGCTGCCATAGATTCTCATTGTTCTTACTGAGACTGGGTACATTTATTTGAATGAATATGTTTTCATCTGTTCTGTGCCCTTAGGACGATTTCTAGAGACCTTAAATGATTGTTTTATTTATAATTTGTACCAAATAAATTAGTGTTTCACTGGGAAGATGGTTCGCCAGGTACCTTGCTTGGCCATTCTGGGGCTCACAGCTCCTTCCAATTCCACAGCTTGATCTTTAGCCAAGGAGCATAAGTGTATATCCTAGATGCCATGCCCTTTTCAAGTGTTCTCTTCTACCATTCAAGGTCAGGAGCACAAGGTGAGAAGACGGGCAGAAAAATTGTTCCTGCAGAATACACTTTGCTTGCTGGTAACGCCCTCAACCAACCACAGTCTGCCTGCAACTGCAGAGTCCTCAGACTCTGGACACAGGACACGTATATCCTGAGTCAAACACAGGAGTCAAAACTATTTCTGGGTCAGGCTTTGTCTGTGGAGGCCCATTTCAACTTGTGGGATCCTAAAACATGTTTTGGCATTAATATTTATTGCGTCTGATGACTTTGGGTATTTTTTTAAACCTAAGTTTCTTTCAAGTTAATAAATATATTTTTAAAGTGATAAAGCATGTTTGGCTTTTTTATCCTTTTATTCCCCTTTTCAAAAGATAATAAATGCCAACTCAGGTGATAAGCATCTCCAGCTGGAATTAATATACATGTGCATTAAGCCACTTGCTGACTATTCATTAAAACAGCAGGTCACATCTCTGGCAGAATTAAAGTGTTCAAATTGCCAGAAGGAGCTGAGCAGGTCCCAGTTTCTGCAGAGTGTTCATTTAGTTATTAAATGTTGGCCACCAAGCCTGGTGACCCAATCTTTAGATTGGTAGAGCATTATATATTTTGCAAGTACATTGCCTACATAGTATTTGTGGAAGAAATTCATACCAGGAATGACACAGTATGATTATAAAGGACACCAATGAAATCACAAAGCAAAAGAAAATTTCGAGATTGGTCCTTAAATGGGCAAGGAGTTCATTAAACTCAAAATCCACAGTTCAAATACAGTGATGCTACTTAAATGTTATATCAAAATATTGTCTTGAATATAGAAAAATGATCAAAATAAGCAATATGGTTTTCAAGAACCGTTCCCGAACAATGAAGTCACGCTGATATTTACCTTTATGTATTTTATCTACCTTTAAGTATCTGTTTCTCAATACCTGTGAAAACCAATATTAGCTGGCAATATTCTGATTCCCAATGTTTTAAATTACATGATGGCTTGTTAGCTGTGCTTCATAGGTCTTTACTTCCAGTAGTGCAACAGTGTCCTTTTCGTGTTTTTGTGTATGTTTTTACTTACTTTAAAAGAAAATCTGTACTATAAAAAATACTATGAACATTGGGGTACACAGGTTCTTTTGAACTGGTGTTTCGGGACTCTTAGGCTCACAACAGCATAATTTATAATAGTCAAGTGTTGGAAGTAACCTAAATGCCCATCAGTAAATGAGTGGATCAAAAAATAAAAAAAAGTAAAAAAGTATGGTTCATTTTTACAATGGAATACTACACAGCAGAAAGAAAGAAGGAGCTCCTACCCTTTGAGACAGCATGGATGGAACTGGAGAACATTATGCTAAGTGAAATAAGCCAGGCAGTGAAAGACAAATACCACACGATCTCACCTCTAAGTGGAACCTAATCAACAAAACAAGCAAGCAAAAAATAACCAGAGACATGAAATAAAGAACAGACTGACAGTAACCAGAGGGAATGAGGGGAGGGGATAATAGAGGGAAAAGGGGGAAGCATCTTCAAGGGACATATATAAAGGACACATGGAAAAAGCCAAGGAGGGGTAGGTTGGAGGGTGGGAGGTGGGGATGGATTGGGTGGGGGGGGAGTAGTAGAGGGAAAATGGAAACAACTGTACTTGAACAACAATAAAAACATAAATATAAGCAATAAAATAAAAAATGTAAAAGCTATTGATATGACTGCATATGTAGTAATTTTTTTAATTTTCTAAGTTTATGTGGAAATATTTTTAATTTCTGAATATTTATTAGTACATAGAGACACAAGTAACCAGTAATATTAACAGTAAACTATCAAATATTTCTAAATATCATAGTAAAAACTATGCAGTTCATAAATATACTTTGTAAACATCTAGAATGTTGAAAAGACCCCTTTTTAGCCTCTCATATTTGTTTGAAGTCTTCATGTACTTTTTAGATCAGCACTATCCAATGGAAATGTAATGCAAGCCATATATGTAATTTTTAGTTCTGATAGATAAAAGATAATAAAAAGGCAAAATTAATAATTATTTGCCATTTACCTAAAAAGCTTTCCTTTTTATACAAAAATTCAAGTCATTTACAAGCTCAAATTCTGTTAAAAATCATTTTAAAACTTTTGTTATGCATTTAATTCTCACATCACCTAATTTATTTTTTGTTCTATTTAAATTTTAAGTTCCAGTGGCTCATTCCATTGATTATTTTTGTTATAAGAATATATCTTACCAAATTTACTATGAATTTGTTGAAAATCTCCTTTTATTGACCACTTTATGTTTTAAATTTTTTTACACAGAAATGAAACAGCTTTTTGGTTTTGTCTGTCCTCATGACCTGCAGCTCCCTTCATCACGACATCTGTGACATTTCATCGAGTCTTTTTTTTTCTTTACTATCCTGGCAGTGGCTTCTCTCAGTTGTGCTTCAGCCGAAAGACCTCATTTCAAATTTCAAAATGTGTTTGCACTTACTTTGTAAGTAATTTAACTCAATAATAAATAAAATAACACTTAGTATTTCATATTATATATGACTTATACAGGTATTAGTGTATAAAATGTCAAGTAAGCACGCCACTATTTACTCTACACTGGTATATGGGAGAAAGCACTCAAACTGAGACAATTCATTGACAGTGACTAGGTACACACACCAATAAATAGCCACTTAATGCAATGGTTCAATTAAAATGCTGCTTTACAGAACATAACCAGAGACACTGAAATTCAGAACAGTCTAACAATAGCCAGGGAGGAGGGGGAGGGGACAAAGGGGAGAAGGGTTTTCAGGAATCACTATGGAGGGCATGTAGACAGAACCAAGGGGGAGGAGGGAGGCTGGGGAGGGGGGTGGGGTTGGAGGGGGAGGGAGGAGGGGAAGGGAGAGGATGCAAATAACTGTAATTGAACAACAATAAAGTAATTATTTTAAAAAAAATAAAATAAAATGCCGCTTTATCCAAACAATATAATTGTGTTTCATAGAAAAATATTTTACACTACTTCAGTTTTTTAATACTCACTGAAGGATGTGCTATTTCAAAAAAATTATATTTTTTCCATTACCATTTAACCCTC
The DNA here is from genome assembly GCA_004026765.1 of Micronycteris hirsuta. Classification (NCBI taxonomy): domain Eukaryota; kingdom Metazoa; phylum Chordata; class Mammalia; order Chiroptera; family Phyllostomidae; genus Micronycteris; species Micronycteris hirsuta. The sequence continues at coordinate 102,459 of PVJI01001480.1, forward strand.
TTATACCTCCCTCCCCCCTGTAATCACCACACTGCTGTCCATGTCCATGAGTTCTTTTTCCTTTTTGCTCAGTCCCTCCACACTCTACCCTCCCTATAGCTGTCAGCCTGCTCTCTATCTATGAGTCTGCCCTCTATTATGTTTGTTAGCTCGGTTTGTTCATTAGATTCCACACATGAGTGAGATCATATGGCATTTGTCTTTCTCTGACTGGCTTATTTCACTTAGCATAAAGTTCTCCAGGTCCATTCATGCTGTTGCAAAGGATAACATTTTCTCGTTTTTTACAGCTGAGTAGTATTCTACTGTGTAAATGCTTTTTCAAATTGATTTTAGAGACATAGGATGAAAGGGAGGGAGGGAGGGAGGAGGGATGAAGGAAGGGACAGAGGGAGAAACATTGACTATGGTATGCATCCCAGCTGAGGATTGAACACACAACCTACATGTGTGTCCTGACTGGTAACCGATCCTGTAACTTTTTGGTACATAGTGGTACTTTGGTACTTTTTGGCACACAATGCTCCAACCAACTGATCCACCCAGTAAGGACAACACTACTTCAGTATTTAAATTTAACTTTAGGTAAATTTAAATTACTAAACAAAATTTAGTTCCTTATCACTGGTTAGTAGTTGCTACCATTCTAGATAAATGTGCTCCAGATCTTACTAATCAAAATCAGTTAATTGCTGCACTGAGATACTCCTAATATTCATTAAGCAATTCCTCTATGCAAGCTCTCAAGGATTTTATTTATCCACAAACAGCATTGCTATCAGAACTGGCACTGTCAAAGCTCTGGGGCAGGTCGACACGTTGGAGCTCACAGGAAAGTCTGGGAAGGAGGCATATCAAACTATGAAAGTAGAACCACAAGATGTTGCTGCTGGAGACACTTATGGAAAGTTATTACATTTGTGTAGCTACTGCTGCTGTTGGCCAGTAGCCAAAGGTCTGGTAATGGGGTCTGGAGGGCCCTTCTGGTCCTCAGTGTCAGTGATCAGGATGATACATAGAGGACAGCGAGCACAAGCCAGAACCTGCCATCACATCTGTGTTGATAGCCACATATCACCACACCAACCTTTAGAGAGCAATGGCTCCAGCTTCCCTTCCACCTGCCACACAGCTTTCTCCTTTGGTGGATTCTAGCCCAGGGCCACAGAAGGAAGGGGGTCACAAGCAGCGTGATTTTAGCTTAACCAAGTTGACACAGTAAAATACAGAATATGTAACAATTCTTTTCCATATTACTGTTGGAAAAGACAAAGTTCAAGTTTCAACTATAGTCGTGGGAATAGAGTGAATACTGACCTTTTGACAGGACCTCTCCACAGGAGTATGTGTTTTATAGCCCCTACCTTGAAAAAGACTTAACAGTTATGCTTTCTTTCAGTGAATATACGATTTAGTCATAACTTGCCAATCTTTGAGACAATTCTGCCTACAGGACAGATAAATCAGAGAAGAGATATTTTCAAATAATGTAACACTCCCTTGGTTACAACACTATTATTGAAAGAACAAGGCTGCCTATTATGCCCAATCATTGTATTTATTGCAAAACAAATTGTATCTTCTCAAAGACAAATAGAAGTCATTTGTACTTTTTATGAGTAGTACAAAAACGCTGAAGTATTATTAATAGAGCTAGGAAAGTAATGGAAATATGGGCTCTGAAGAAAAGATTATATGTAAGAACTGGTTCATACTTATCCACAGAGGCACCTGACCTATTAGAATTGACACACTTCTCAGAACAAGATAAGTGCATTACTAAAGACCAGACTTCTTAGTGATTATCTAATAGCATGTGTTCTTTCACAGAAATGCTATTTCAGGGAAATGACTCTGAAGGCTACTTTAAAGACGTGAAAACTGCTGTGGACCTTTTAAACGGTCCGGGGATTAGAAAATCTCACGCATGGCTTTAGGAGAGGTAAGAATTTTCTGTCTATTCTGCTCTTTGGAGGAACAGCCAATACATGAAAGATTCTTTAGATTAACTATCAAGTGGGCTAAAAATACAATCTTCGTTTTCGGTGAAAACTCTTGTGGCCAAACTTTACTCTTATTGGTGAACTAACTTTAAAATAGATGAATAGGAAAGAAGGACTTTTCTGTTGTGCTGTTATTCTGTTTTAATATTATTACTTTCAGTGGCTTTGTCTGAGGAAAACAGTGACTGCCACCAGAGAGACAGCTCCAGAGGGTCAATGCCAAGGAAGGAGAAAGGAAAGTGTACAAAGATGTAAGGATATAGATCTCTTCACCCCTACCTGCTGCTAACCTCTCCATGCCCTCTGCTAGGCTGGCCACCAGAACACACTTCCTGGTATACCAAGGGCAACTCCAAGGACACCCTAAAGAATGATCCCAGTGGTGAGTAGCTGGTATCAGGGCTTTTCCCTGGTGAGACACCAAGAGATATCATTCTTTGACCCAGAATGCCTTAATAGAAAGATAGTGTGCTCAACCTTCCTGTACAAAGCAGAATGAGACTACTCAGCATTAAGCATGAGCTATTTCTTATGGGAAAGGAAGGATTTCTCAGAGCATAAAGCCAAGAGTACAGAGGAATAAGCCGAAAGCCACAGAAACCCACCTCCAGGGAGAATTTGATCCTAACTAGAACTGTCAATACACACCTAGCTAGATTTCAGAATGTCCTGGAATGAGTGAATGCTATGTGCCTCACCCCCCACCCACCCTACTGACCAGCACTGTCTCCTGTGATAATTTTATCTCTGTCCCAACACTGTATGTTGGGTGGATGAAAGGCAATTAACTTGTCTCTTTAGTTCACATACTTGACTCACCCTCACCTAGAAATGATTTCAATATCAAGATTCTAGACCTCAAACCTGAGCCTAATTTCATAATGGACTGGATATTTGGGAAATCTTGGGAAGAAGGAAGAATACTTTCTGGTTGGTGTTCATTGAAGAAGGAGGCCATTAGACCTAGGTGGTTCTAGTACCTTGGCAGCCTATATAAGCAAACCAAAACCCAAGCCAGTAAATCCCACAAGGTTGAGAACTTGGAACCTAAGGATAATCAATCACAACCAACCAACTAGGTTTTTCCAAATAAGGCAAATATTTAAGCTACAGTCAATAAAATAATTTCCTTACTTTGCTTCCTTGCCTTCCTATAAAAGTCTTACCCTTAGCATCTGTCAGTAGAGTACTTCTAACCATGTCCTCTTTGTCCCTGCCCAATTTGAATAGATTTTTATTCAAATAAACTCTTAAAACTTTTAACATTGTGGAAATGATGATTATTATGGGCATGTGGGATGGAGAAAGGGCATTTAAGAGGCTGTTGCAATATTGTATTAAAAAATTATTCTCTATGTTAGGAAAATGTTAGTTGACTTAGAAGTAAATGGATTCAAGAGACATATAGGACATAGAATTAGCAAGTTTTGAAGACTAGCCAGAGGTAAGGATTAAGAGAAAGGCAACATTTTAGAATGACTATATTTTAAAGTTCATACCTTGCAAACCTAAGGGGATAGTGATCTCATTCACGGATATATGGGAGGAAGAAGACAGTTGCAAGGCTTGGGGATTGGGAGTTCAATTTTAGACATTAAATTTAAGGTACTTATGGAAGATTCAAGCAAAGAACATGATTACATACTGTCAATAAATAAGACAACAGGCCCGAAATGTTAAGCACACATTAAAAAAAACCTAGACTTAATTATAGTTTTGGTTTTCCCGAAAATGGAATCTCAAACCAGTCAATCAGGAATTGCCTGATCAGCACTCACTAGGTAATCTGCCTGATAGGCCTCTGCCATCCCCTTAAGGAAAGTAACTAATGCATTTTGGACCAACTACAACTTTCTTGTTTTGCTTTCTTCAGCATATAAACATGTTCTCTTTTGTACAGCTCCTCAGAGCTCCTTTCCATCTGCCAAATTGGATGCTACCTGGCTCAAATTGATTTTTGCTCAAATATACTTTAAATAATTTTAATATTCCTCAGTTTGTCTTTCAATACATTGGTTTAAAGGTCAGAAGAGATCTGAGCTGCAGATACTAATTTTTAACCAAAGTCTTCTGTCTGATAACTGAAACCATTGGAATGGATGGTGGAGTCTAGAGGTAATGTGTAGCACGAGAGAACCAAGCCTACAGGTGAACCGTGATAAACACTAGGACGCAAGAGTAAAGCAGTGATAGAGAAGAAAACAACACTAACAGAAAGGAGTAGCCAAAGAATTAAGTGGCAAGTCATAAAGTTGAGTCAACATGGAAGGTAAGAGTGTTTCATGAAAGTGAAAAGGGCAGGTCTCCTTGCTCCTTGAAGAAGGTGGGAAGATAAAAATCAAAGCAAAGATAGAGGGAACAACATTAAAAAAGGAGAAAAAGTAAATTTTCCGTGGTAATACAATAAAAGAATAGAATGCAAGAGGAGCAGGGAAGTTGATCTAATAGTTTCTACTTTCTGCATAAAACAGGAGTAATTATATTTTACAATAAAAGAAATGTCGGCAATGGGAAGGAGGCGGTAAAGTTGAGGAAAGAACAGATAATTGAACAGTTTGAAGATAGAACTGGAAAGACAGCCAACTGATTGGGAAATTTAAAGGACAGTTGGATAGCATCTGAGACTCTCATAAAGTTTGGGAGCCATAAATATGTAAGTTCCCCCAGAGTAAGAACTGTCGGTGACATATGGATAAAGGCAGGTTGCTGGCCACTTGAGGGTAGTTTCAGTGGAGTCCGGAGGACAGCTACCACACTTAGGTGCGTAGGCTCTGGAAACTGAATTTGGAGCTTCATAAACTAGTTGTAAACTGTCCCATTGTGTCACCTCAAGCAAGAATTTTAACCTTATTTTTCTTCAGTTTTTGTCATATGTATAATGAAGATAAAACAATACCAAACATGGAGTTATGAAGATAAAACTAGAAAGTACATGCAAAGAGATTAAAATAGTGTTGAATATGTAGCAAGAGCTCAAAAGTGTTGGCTATGATACAAGTATTGTTATTAAATTTAGTATTAGTTTTGGTATGATATCATCATTATCTGTGGGAAAAGAGGGGGTCAGGTGATAGGCCACACAATCCAACCTTGGAAAGATGGGAAGTCCCTACAAAAAATGCTGATGATCTGAGGCAAAGGAAGGTTTCAGTGGTTCAATCCAGAGCTCAGGATTAGATAGAGTTTGAAGAGCTAGCTAAATAACTAGGCTTGATGGAAAGATAGGAAGTTCTGGTCAGATAGCTAGTTATACAAATTGATTGTATAAAAATAAAGTACTTCCAAGGGCTGGAAATGTCTAGTGTGGTACGAGGAGAGAGGAGCTGAATGGAAGGAAAAGGGAAAGGTAGTGGCAGCAGAGATGTGGAAAGTACTGGATGTGGCGGCTACCCAGGCTCTGCAGTCCCAGAGGAGGATTTGGGAATCTGTGTGCATTTGATCAAAGGAGAGAATGCAAACATATTTTTTCTATGAAATCAAATTGGATGTGTTTTTAAACATATAATATCATGCTAAAATTTAGTATGATTTTAATAATTAGTACAATCACACACTGGGATTAACATGTTATGTTAGAGAGGTGCTTCATAAATATTATATGGATTCTAAATTTTTAATTACTCCATTTCTCTACTCAGCCTATTAAGAATTCTTGTAAATCCTTGAGATAGGAATCTCTAGCCTGGCCTAATAATTCATTGCCATATCTAGCTTTTATGGTCAGAAGTTTCTTCTGCCTACTTTCATTTATTCAACACATATTTATTACGAGCGTATCATGTGTCAACCTGATTCCAGGTGCTAGGCCTGCAGCAGAGAACAAACCAAAAGGGTCTGTCCTCTTGGAACTTTGGTTTCAACAGGGGGAAAGATACAATCATAAGCATAATAAATAAGTAGATGACCTTTCGGAAGGCGGTAAATGCTGTGAACAAGGAATATGGAACAGAGTAGGGATCCAGATGATAGGGTGAGTGGGTGAGTGAGTGAGAAGCTGTCATTTGAGCAGATAACTGAAGATCTTACCGACTTACGAAGAAGACCCAACTAATTAGATGGCCCTATGCTTTACTGATGTATTTTTTATTCCTCACTTTTTATGTCTTACTTTAATTCATACTATAATTCATACTATAGTCTTGATATAATCAGCATATGAAAATTAAGAATGTTGATTAAATGCCCCTTTACCTTTATTCATTAGAAATAGCTTATAGCTTATATAGATAAATTCATATGTGGAATAACTCACCCCAATTTCCCCGTTTACTTTTGTATTGAACTCCAGAAGAAAATAATTCTTGAACGTACAAGCTAAAGAGCATTCTCAATCTTTTGACATGAAATTTAAATAAAAGCATATTGTCTTAAAGATGAAGTTCATATGAATCAAAACCTAGACTCCTTGCTTTGCTGACAAGAAATGTGCTACTTTATAACCTTTTTGCCACTTGTTTTAAAATGTTATATCTGAAATATGCAGTAAAATTCAAACACTTGTTTCTTGTTTAATTTTTTTCTTAATTACATGTTTAGCAGATACTATTGATATTTAGAAACTGAAAACCACTATAAGAGCTGTAGAATTTTTTAAAAAAATAATTACTTTATTGTTTTTCAATTATAGTTGTCGGCATACTCTCCCCTCCCCTCCTCTCACCCCCTCCAACCCCGCCTCCCTCCTCCCCCTTGGTTCTGTCCATGTGTCCTCTATAGTGGTTCCTGAAAACCCTTCTCCCCATTGTCCCCTCCCCCCTCCCCCCTGGCTATTGTTAGACTGTTCTTAATTTCAATGTCTCTGATTATGTTTTGCTTGCTTTATTCTTTTGTTGATTATGTTCTAGTTAAAGGTGAGATCATATGGTATTTGTCCCTCACCGCCTGGCTTACTTCACTTAGCATAATGCTCTCCAGTGCCATCCATGCTGTTGCAAAGGGTATAAGCTCCTTCTTCCTCTCTGCTGTGTAGAATTCCATTGTGTAAATGTACCATAGTTTCCTGATCCACTTATTTGTAGATGGACACTTAGGTTGTTTCCAGCACTTGGCTATTGTGAATTGTGCTGCTATGAACATTGGAGTGCATAGGTTCTTTTGAATTGGTAGAGCTATAGAATTTCTAGCAAGAAAGAATGCAATTTTAAAGATTTTATTTATTTATTTTCAGAGAGAAGAGAAGGGAAGGAGAAAGAACAATGTATGGTTGCCTCTCACATGGCCCTCACCGGGGACCTGGCCCGCAACCCAGGCATGTGCGCCGACTGGGAATCGAACCGGGACCCTCTGGTTCCCAGCCCGCGCTCAATCCACTGAGCTACACCAGCCGGACGAAAGAATGCAATTTTAAAAATTAAATATTTGACAAGAAATGCACATATTCTTATTATCTAATGAGTGTTATGAATATTTATTGCATACTTTCAGGCTCAGATTTGAATTTTAGCTAATTAAGAAAAATCAGCAGAAATAAATCCAGATATCTTTGATGTCTTCCCAATTACATTATTTTATTTCCCTCTTCTTTTTATTTTTAGCTCTTTTTCCTTCTGTTCCAGTCCCTTGAGAGTTCAGATTATATAAGCACAAATAGCCCTTGTTTATCTGTAAATATCTCCACAGTGCTCTGCAGGCTGCTCTCTTCACTTTCATTTCAGACCACTATGCTCTATCTATTATCCAATAAATAATAACATGCACAGGTAAAAAAGTTTACATGGCACCATTTAAAGTACATTAAAATTATGTTGCTCCTATTTTGCAAACAGAATTTCTATCCAAAGCACAAGCAAAATTGTCATTTTTTATTAACATGTTAAATTGTTATCAAATATTCCAGAATAAACATGACCATCATTTTTTTAAAGTGTGAGCATATCATACTCTTGCATGTTAATCAAAAGATTTCGCTCATTCATTTATGAAAGGATATTCATTTTAGCATTGCTTGTCATATGGAAACAACTTAATGCCTAGCCATAAAGTCTGATTTAAATAAATCATGACACAGTCATACACTGGAAAAATATAGAGTTATTAAAGTAAGGCAGAGGTTTGTATGTGAATTCTCAAGAGTTTCTGTTGTACATTGTTAAGTAAAATCTATTTACCAATATTCATGACCACCTAGGTTTATTATGACATCAGTATTTTTTTTAACTTTGAAAACCAATAAGAACATAACTTCTTCCCCAAAGAACTAATATTTGGTGTAATACCACATATTGATAATTATTTGATATCTAACTTTATTATGTGCTAAACTCTCACTGAAATTGAGTCCATTTCTTATTACTACATTCTGTTCTTTTTTAATATCTATCTCAAAAAAAAAAAAAGAGAGAAAACTGCTTTAAGTACTGTACTTCTCCAAATGAACTTTTAAATCAAACTGTCAAAGTCTAATAAAAAATTGGGATGGGGAATTTGGAGCGCTTTTCATTTATAAATTAATTTGGAGAGATCTAACACATTTACAAGGAGCTCTTCAATCCAGGAATAAGCACTGTATTTATGTTTAGTCAAGCTTTTTAAAATGAAAGTCAATAGAGTTAAGATATTTTTAAAATTCAGATTCTTTAAAGGTTATCTCAAATTTATTTCAATATATTTTATCTTTTGATTTGTTACTTGTAATGAGATAGCTTCTCATAATTTCTAATGCATTGTTTCATTGTCAAAAATGAATGCTATTAATTTTATCAACTTTGTAATCAGAAATGTTAATGGGATTTCTTTTATTTCATACCATTTCTCATTTAGAACTAATTCTTTGATTTTTCAGGTAAATATAATGAAATGTCAAATAATAATTTTGCCACTTCCTTTCCACTACTTACACCTTGACTTTCTCTAATGCAATCTTATTAGAATTTATAGAAGGATGTTAAACACAATGGCAGTGAATGGCATTTATTCTTCTAGACTTGAATATAAATAAATATATTGCTTCATTACTGAGAATGATGTGGCTTTTGGTTTTAAATATTCTATTTCCTTTTGATTGTATGTGTATGGTTTCTTTTTTTAAATAAATAAGGAATGAATATAATTTTTTTCAAATACCTTTTCACTTCTCTTGGCAAGAATGCAGTTTTCTCCAATCAGCATGTTAAATGATAATTTGAAGATAATAATATTGAACAGTCATCTTCCTCATATAAATTTTACTTGGACATAATACTTTATTACTTTAACATGATTACTGGTATGTTATTTAGGATTCTGCAATGATACTTGTGAGTCTATTCTCTAATTTTCTTTTACTGTATTTTTTGTACTTTATATTAATGTTATGCTATTTATAAAAAGGAAGTATGTTCTTTTTTCTGTGTTTTGAAACATCTTGAAAGCATCAAAGTATGTGTTCAAAAATGATAGAATTCAATAAATCATCTGGGACTGGAAACTTAAAGTAACTATGACAATTTCACTTTATGCCATCTATTTTAATTTGTTAATCTTTTGTATTTCTTCTTGTATATCAGTTTTTCCTAACTAACTCTAATTATTAATTAGAATTAACATTACAGTATGTATACATGACAGTTCCATTATAGTAAAGGTATTCTACCCTTTTATTGAAAAGCTGACTTTTCAGTTTATAGCTTATTTCTAATGAATAAAGTACTGTATGTGTTAATTAAGCTTTTATCTAAAATTCAACAGAGGAAGGTGATCTATTGATGGCAGGAGTATCAAGTAAACTTCCGAGCTCACTGAGGCCTATAACCTTCATGGAATAGTTACTCTGCATTAGACACGAGAGATAACAAGAAAAATAAATTTTGGTCATTCTAATTAAAAAGTTTACAGCCTAACTGGTGAGAGAATTACATAAATCAATAATTATTTAAAGTAGAGTATTGTTTATCATCAACATTCAATTGTCATGCAGAGTGGGTTGCTCATTTAGTCTGTGGACTATGGTCATAGCAACTATTAATCATTGGTGTGTGTACAGATTTTCCTTAAGAATATAGGCTATTTTATAATGGACGTGGAATTTGGTTATAACCAAAAGAAGAGTGGAAACAAGTAAAGGACAATTGAAATTGAATTTGAATCCTGAGTCTACCACTTTCTAGCTTTGGGCCATAAGCTTTGGTTTCCTTATCCACTTAACAGAGAAAATAACATCTAAAATGTGTGATTGTGAGAAATTAGACTTAATGAACCTAGCACAGTATTTGACACTTAAAACAATGAAGGGAAGATTCTGCTGCTAATGACAATGAACAAATGAACAGGCCAAAAACCAGAAATGAGGAGATTGACCTGGGTCACATCATCTAAGACTTTTATAAAGTGTTAGATACTAGCTTCTTTGTCAGGGGTGATCTGTATCAAGAGTTATAATTAAATGTCCATTTTGTGATATAGACACAATTCTTGTTCTTAACAAGCCTTTTAGACTTATTAGAGAAATTTGGGAAAGTAAGAAGACGTTAGGACACATCTAGGCTAAGCTGCAATTGGGGTCTCTCAGGTGGATGGTAGACCATGAGGGAGGTCACAGGAGGTTGTTTGTTTCAATTCAAGCCCATCTGTGACTGTAAATTGCAGTTATCCAAGTAAGAACTCTGCTCCAGGCCAGCACACCATGGAAATTAGATTATTAAGAATGTAGGCCACTCAAATGGCAAGAGTAGGCAGCATTCTAAATCAGCTTAGTATTCAGCTCAATTAAAGAAAAGCCAATTGTTTGTGTCACCTGTAGGTTTGGTCTGGAAATACTGCTGTCGTTTCCTGTACAGCAGTTCCAATGTGAGCATCACAACACGTTGATAAACTTGCAGCTTGACAAACTGACTGTTTCCCCTATAAATGTGGTTTAAAAATGTTTATAAAAGAAGGTTGCAGAAAAGTCTCTTTCAGGCTGTTTTTACTTAACTCAAGTATTAATAAAAGTAATAGCAATTCAAGCTAAAAAAGATCAAAAGCGAACTGCCTGGCGATTTTCAGTATCAGGAGAATGCTGAAATTGGGCAAAATTGAAGACTTTGATGAAAACAGACACAGTTGTTTAGGTTGGTTTCAAATTATGCTAATATGCCAAATAAAAGATTCTCTCGGCCTGGCTGGTGTAGCTCAGTGGATAGAGCGCGGGCTGGGAACCAGAGGGTCCTGGTTCGATTCCCAGTCAGGGTACATGCCTGGGTTGCGGGCCGGGTCCCCGTGAGGGCCATGTGAGGAGCAACCATACATTGCTGTTTCTCTCCCTCTCTATCTCCCTCCCTTTCCCTCTCTCTAAAAATAAATAAATAAAATCTTAAAAAAAAAAAAAAGATTCTCTCTCACTCTAATTAATCCCTATAGTCATTAACTTAAATATGTTATACCCCTGTGCTACTTGCTTAGATTTTTAATACCACTTTCCTGTGCAAATAGATCAGATCTTCTGAAATAAAAAACAGAAATATAAAAGAAAAACAGAATTCACAATGCACAATATGAAAAACAGCTGCATTATTTACTGTTTCAGGAATGTTATATCAAAAAATTCATCAGATTAAAAACAGTTTAAAGATCAATCTGAGAGAATATGTATAACATTTTCTTTGGCTGACATAAAGTAAAATATATATACCTATCTAAGTTTTCACTAAAAAGTGCTTTCAAACACTAAAAAAAAAAATGTAAACTTTTACTAATTCTTATAACCAAGTCTGTTTTTTTTTTCTTAAAGTAACACCTAGAAATTTTCTTTAATATTCTGGAGATATTTTACTCTTATACTATTAATTATGAAATTCAGAAACTAAAACTATACAAAACTGATAAGCAGACAAAATATTTCATTTTGATCTTCCACTATGCAGCAATTAATCACATTCAAGGGATTCACACTTACAAACTTTACATATTTTTATCATTGTCAACATAATTGTACATGCTTTTTTATTTTTACAAATGAACCATGAAACAGAGGAACATGTTTTAAAAATGATGGATACAAGTCTTAATATCTATATTTTAGGAAATACTATAGGAAAAGCTTCAACAATAAACATTGTAAAACTGAAAAGGATAGAGGAAGAGAGAAAGAATCAACCACGCTTTGCTGTGTAACAAGTCACCAAAGCCTACGGTCTAAAACAATAATCAGTAATCATTTGCTACTATCATCCCATGCTCTGGGGGGTTGATGAGTTCTGCGAGGCAATTCTCACTCCGGGTCTGTAACGCTGCCGCTGCCGCAGTCAGACAGAGGCTTGGGCTCAATAAACAAGGTGTGATAATTACTTAGGCTAATAAGTTAGCATTTCTAACTAAAACATAAAAAGAAGTTCTAGTTCTCTCCTTACTCCTCAAAAAAAAGTGAAAAATAAAGAAACTACTTGTGGATCTCTCTTGATAAAGAAGGCTGCTGGATGTACTTCACCTCTATATAACAAGGAAAATGTACCATATTTTTCAGACTATAAGACATACTTTTCCCCAAAAATTTGGGAGGAAAATGGGGGTGCATCTTATAGTCCAAATGTACTTACTTGGCTTGCTGTCGGGGGAAGGGGACGGCAGTAGAGTGGGGTCACGGGAGGCAGGAGTAGGTAAAATATTTTACCACACTTTTTGCTTCAATTTTTTTTTCCTATTTTCCTCCTCTAAAACCCAGGTGCATCTTATGGTCTAGCGCGTCTTATAATTCGAAAAATACGGTACGTAGTCAGATTTCCCCTGTTCAGAAGAAGTTATTTGTTTGGTTGGACTTTCTACTTCAAACTCTTTATTGAGAATTCTTAATACTCTGTCTTGAGTACAAGTCATGTGCACTCTCTTCAGTTCTGAGACAACAGAGCAGCTCTCTGATTGCAGAAGAGATGGGATGAGGCGTCCCTTGTCCCATCCTCAGAGAAAGGAATGTTGACTCAGCATCTCTGATCCCGTCTTCAGAACTGTAGTCAGGGCTACTTGCTGCCAATTAGAACAGCTTGCAGTTTCTCCTGGATCTCGAGTTCTAACATAGCTAGTTCCTACATAGCTGTGCAGGCATTTGGTAAAGTCCAGGTAAGGTTCTCTCCCAACCCTGACACTTTGCCCCAGCTGATTGTCAGAGTCAAGTAAGATTGCTTTGAAAGTGAAGAGTCCCATAGGGAAGAAAGTTATAAAAGTTCTTTGAGAGCTAAGTACCAGGAGACTAAAGTATTGAGACCATCAAAACTGAGTGTTAGGAGAAACTTGGAGTACGTGTTTTTGTGTCTAAAACTCCTTCTCTGTAAATAATCAAAACTTGGATTTTTTTGTTGCACATAAGTAAGTAGATTGTCACACAGATACGGATTAAACATTTAGAGCAGAGATATATAAAAGAAGCAATCTTCTTCTGATGACAGTGGAAGTTATTGGAGCCAGTGAAATAAACCCTCCAAGTATCTGTGGAGTATCCTGAGTTGGTTTTGACTATAGGAAAAAAAGTGATGAAAATGAAATGTGAAGAGGTACACTATCCAGAAAATGGTAAGCAATACCGGAAGGTTCAGGGGCACAAAACCACATAAAGATGAAAACATTCTAGGGGAGAAGTTATAATATAGGGTGTGATAAGGCAAGGTCAATGACTGATGCTATTTTGATTGATCATCTACAGATATAAAAGATCTGACTATGAAATATAGTCAATGGATATTTAATTTGGGGTTGGCATGAACATAAACCTTTACCTTATACTAACAACAATTTCAGATATCTATTTATCTAAGAATAGTGACTGAATCTTGAATGCCAGTTTAGCTTCATCAGATACATCTACACAGTTTCTTAAAAATGCAAACTTCTAGACCCCAACTCTAGAGATTCTGATTTAATAGGTCTTGTTAGAACCTAAACATTTATTCTACAAGTTTCCTAGACACTACTGATCCATAATAAACTTCAGAACTGATAACAGGCTCTCAAAGCACTAATCAACTGGAAAAAGTCTATCCAATCCTAAATTAGTCATGATGGTTTTTAAGAAAACTTCAGAATACATGTCTGCATTCTACATGTTTTATCTTGAGAACATGACTCATCAGGTTATAAACACCACGCATCGGGCATGATGTTGATCCGATTCACTATTTTCCCCCTAGGCCATAGCATTGGTACATTACAGACAATATGTATTTGATAAGTGAACAAATCACCAAATTATTAAATAAATTAATATTTAATTTCCAAATGACTTTCTCATGCTACCAGATATGGGACATTTACACCATGGGATACTATTTGGCCTTTAAAAAAAAAGTAAAAATTTTACACTTTGGGACAGCGTGGATGGACATGGAGAACTTTATGCTAAGTGAAATAAGCCAGGTGGTAAAAGACAAATACCATTTGATTTCACTCACGTGTGGAATCTAATGAACAGACATTACGAACAAGGAAAATGAGGACAGATTCATAGATGGAGAGCAGGATGACAGCTAGTGGGGTTGGGGGACAATAGGGGGTGGAGGGATGGAGCAAAAAGGAAAAAGGACTCATGGACATGGACAACAGTGTGGTGATTGTCGGGGAGAGGGGAGTATAAAGAGACTAAATGGTAATGGAAAAAATACAATAAGGTTACATTTTTAAAAACATAGCTGAACACACATACAAAAAAAAGAAATGGAATTATTTTATTCTTTCACTCATTCTTTCATCAGGCCACAAAGCAACAGATAGTTATTGAGAGCTTATTATATGGTAGGCATTATGTGATACACTAACAATGCAGCAGTGAATAAAAGTGTCCACATTCCTTATGGTCATACTCAAAATCAGTGCTTATTTCTAATGAAAAAATAAAGTCTTTTGAAACTACAAAATGAGAGGCATTCGTTGAGTACCCAAGTGTCTGTGTTTTCCACAAAGGTGATTGTTAAACAGCTGTGAGTAACTGCAATGAAATCCCTAACAACATTTCATGTTCACTGTGACTTTTATAGCTGAAGTTGGGGATCTGGTTCATCTATTATATGATCTGTGTGGGGCTGAATGTCCATTTTTCTCATAAGAGAAAATTTCAGTGAATACTCTCAGAGGCAAAGCTTTCAAATGCATGACCTCGTCACCAAAATACATTCTCTACCAGCTCTTTGATTTTTCAAACAAAGGATTAAGAAAAAAATCAATCCTTAAACACACACAGGTGCATTAATATTTTCCTAGCCATGCATATGGAAGTATTACATTAAGATTGAAAAGGATACACAGGGAAAATTGGCTTAGGTAAGCAGAGTAACTGTGGAATTGTAAATTATAGAAACAGTCAAATCAGATCAGAAACTAATTTCAATCTATTTCCTGTGGCTGCAGTATTATCATGGAAAATTGTTAGAAATAGACCTGGCACCTTATTTCCTTGGCAGGATGATGAAACATTTACTTTTTCATTGCTTTCTTAGAAAATCTTATCAGAAAAACATCTGCCCCTAAAATGTTAGCTTTCTGCAGATTTTTATGTCATTTTCATACCAAGCTATATTCTTTGAAACTGTTCTGTTTCTTATTTTAGAAATTTTGTGAGTATCCTACCCTCTCCTGAGACAGGGGTTCTTAACTGGATTTGAATGTTTAAATATCCAAAAGAGTTTTAAACAACGGGCCTAAAGTAGATAATGATATTATGAATAAGTAAAACCAGATCGGTACGCCTTTTATGTGTGCAGCTTTTGGGACAATATGAACATTTTCATATTCCTCTACTTAAATAAGGAAACAGTGAGAGTAATATATTCTACCTAATTCATAGCTTCACTATTTTACTTTATTGGGGGGAGAAGTTCTTAGAGAAGTATTTTACAAAAAAATGAAATTTATTTTGATTATAGTTTAAGAAAAAGAAATTTTTATATAAAGAGAGTTCATTACACCAGGTCAAATAATTCAATGCATCTTAGAGCTTGTTTGCAATAGAAGACAATAGTGGAAATTATCCCTCAGTTACTTAAATTAAACCATTAATTTCCTTTAGGGATTTTATAGCTCAATTAGAAACTTTCACTAATAATTTCAAGAATATACAGAATGGTTGCTCACCTCAATTTGGTTAATTGTATTTTAAAATTATGCATTATGTGATGACATATCATAATCTGAGCAAAGGAGCTGACATACCAGATTGCACATTTTATTTATTTATTAAGCTATTTGGATTAGAACTTTCAGATTCCTATCTGAATGTTTATCAAAGATCAAAGAAAATTATGACTCAGTCCAGGTGTGTTGGATTCATTTTGTCTTCAGTGAGGCATTATTATATAGTTTTGTGGGTGTTTGGTTTTTTTTTTTCACATGATCTATGAACAGGGAACCAAGGCATTGCCTCTCCTAAATGGCACAGCAACATGCTCTGAAAAAAACACTAATCTTATTAAAAAGTGATGAACGCGTCTGTTGGTTTATAAATGTCATACCCATTTTGTTTCCCCATGCTTAAATAGATTTCAAGCCGGGAAACTAACCATCTGAATTCTTAAGTAGCTCTCTCTCCATAATCACTTGCAATATCTGACCTAACTTTAGGGCAGAGCTCTAGACATTGGTAAGACTAATGTAAATATGAAAGAAAGGATATCTCAGAAAGTTTCAGAACTACCAAACTAAGTTAAAGCCCTGTTTGTGGTTTTTTAGAGTTTGTTGTTTTCCTGACGCAGCAGTAATATGTGATTTTTGAATAACATAATGCATATCTTTGTATGATATAATTGATGCTAGACCTCAACAGAGAGATAATTAAAAGTATAGTTGGAACTGATGGAAAATGTAGGAAACCTACAATAGATTTCTCTTCCAATTACATTTATCTTAACCTTACAAAGATCACACAGAGAATGAGTCAAAATCCAATAAGATCAATGTAATGTGCACTTGAGCACAGAGAGTCAGTGGAAGAGATAATTAATCAGCCATTTATCTTCTATCCAGCCCAGGAAGCTTTCCAACGGTGAATTTTCCACAGCAGTGGTGAGCATGCAAGAAATGCTGAAGAAGATGTTGGAAATGTGCTTGAGTGGATATTGAAGGAAGTTTCATTGAAACCTCAAAAGGTGCTTTGTGGAAATTCAAAATAAATTGGTAAATTATTTTGTCAATCAAACTGCCTTTGACTAGAAACAGTAAGCCCATCTCCGTAGGTGATTCACTGCTCTGTTAATCAATAGAGGAACCAGAAAGGCCCATTAAAATACAAGTCCCATCCTGTACCTGATCTGCTCCAGACTCTTCACCAGCTGCCTTCTCATGCAGAGTCAACCCCTGTTGTTTTGGACCCACAAGCCACCGCAAAGCCTTTTCCTCACCCTTCCTGCTCTGCCCTGACCTCCCTCCCTGCTCCTCCTCCCTCCCCCCTGCTGCACTGGCTCTTGGCTCTTCCTTGAACAAAGGAAGCAGGGTTTTTGCTTTCCTGCTTCCTCTAAGCTGCTCCCCCCACTCCTGATTTCAGTGTGGCTTATATCCTCACCCTCAGATTGTGCTCACCTTCTCAACGAGACCTGTCCTGACCACTCCATTCAAAAACTGCAATCCTCCTGCCCTGCAGTTATGATCCTTGCTTTCCTGCCCTGCTTTATTTTTCTCCACATCACGTATCACCCATAGACAAGCCAAGCCATATATCTCACTTTCTCTTACTCAGAGGGAAAGTCCACAAAAGCAGGGGTTTATTTGGTTTGGTCTCTGCTACCTCCCCAGCATCTAGAAATATTCTTGGCAAATCAGTGTCCAATCAACACTGTTGTATAAGTAAATGAATGGGGACCACAAACCTCAAGTGCTCTGAGAATATTAGCACAATTATTAACTATGTTTTGCTAATTCCCCAATGTCTGTTTCCAACCTCAGTGTCTCCCTTCACTTCCTAGCCACATGGTCTGCCTGTTGCTGCTCCATCTTGGCTTTCTCCCCCCTGTCTGAAACTTCAGGTTGCCAATCAAACCATTTTTCCAACCAAATGTTACCAGTTCTACCCAACATCTTTCTTTGACACTCCTGCATATGAAAACCCTGTTCATTACATCTTCATATTATAACTCACACAACTCCTTTCCTCCTGTTCTTATTGCTCCAGTCCATGCCGCCGTCACACTCACCCAGCCTCTTTCTACGGACTTAACGTCTGATCACTTCACCTTAATTTCTCCCTGAACCAGTCTAGCAAAGGTGAAGCTGTGCTTCCCAAAAACATAACCATTTTGATCCTATTATACTAAACAGAGATGCATGTAAATGAATAAAAGAGTAAAATATATCTCCCAAAAATACTATTCTTACTTTGTGACATGCTCAAAATTATATGACTCAAAAATGTTTTTAACATCCTGTGTACCTTTAAACATAAGCCTTCTACAATTTACCCCCAGCTCCATCTCTGTCTACTTAATTCTTTTACCTTAAGCCTCTGCTCTTGCTAATGTGTCCTGAGACTCGTGTCAAAGGAAGCCGTGTGTATCTCCATCTACACCTTATTTGGAAGATTGACGCCCTCTCTCCTACCTGCCACTCACCTAAATCCCACCTACCATTCAAAGCCCTGCTAAAGATACAGCTCCTCTTGGAAATATAGCAGTTCCCAAAATATGTACGAAATAAATGCAGTGTGCTCGGTGTTCTCCTAAGCATATCACTGGACACAGATATTTAAAAGAGAGAATATCACTCCTTGAGCAGTTTCATACTATGAAAGTCTGTACTGTAGAGAAACTCCTTGAGGCGCTGGTCAAAGGGTACGAACTGTTGTAGGATGAATACGTTCTGGGGTCTACAGTACAGCTTACTGGCTTTAGTTAACAATACTGTATTGTGTACTTGAAGCTTGCCAAGTGGATCTTAAGTGTTATCACCATCAGAAAAAAAGTTAAGTATGTGAGGTGATGGATATGTTCATTAATTTGATTGTGGTAATCATTTCTCAATGTATATCTGTATATCAAATAATGTTATACACTGTATATATACAGCTATATACATACATACACACACATGCAATTTTTATTTGTAGAAAAAAAGAAAAAATAAGGCTGGCAAACATACTTGGTTCTTTATTATTAAACGATGTGCTTTTCTTTAACCTCGTGTGTCTGAGCAGCAAGTCCTGGAACAAGCATCTCTTCAGGCGTCAGCCTGCCACTGGCTTACCTAGAGTGCAAATCATCAGCTGCTCCAGGCAGCTCACTCGGCCACAGCCTTGTAGGTGTGAAGACGCTAAGCCAGTCTTCCTCCCTTGGGCTGAAATGGGAAGGTTCGGTTTTCTCTACTTTCTCCTTTAGGGACCTTTTGTTTCCTTTATTACTTACATCTAAAATTTTTGCTTTGCCTTTTGCCCATTTATTTAGGACTTTTATAAAAAGTACGCTTTGCAAGTCTAATTTAGAAAGCCAACTTACCCATATTTAGCACTCAATTGTTTCAAAAATCTCAAGGAAGGGGCATAATCTGATATAATTCCAGAACATTTAAAAACCGTAAGCTCCAAAAATGCCCATTCATAGCTATAGAAGAAAAACATGTTATTGTCACCTTAAATGTCCTGGCATTCTGTGTTTCTTTTACCTAATAATGAATAAATATAACACTAATGGGGACGTATGATATCTCAGTATGGCAATGATGCACACTAATCTTCCATTCATTTTATTTGGCTTATTCTTTCAGTTTGGCAAAAAAAGAAAGGCTACATATCAAAAGAAGTATGGTAACTTGAGAAACTCTTGAAAATGATGCTGTTTTTAAAATAATTATAACCATTCAAGTAGAGTTTATAGTTATTTGTAAAGTTGTAAATTAATTTATTATCCTACTGTGCTTTTTAATCTAGTATAGTAAGCAATGTGGAAATGAGTTTGTCTCCATAATTTCTTCACTCTATATGTGATGAAAGAAAGATTTCTCTTTAAAAATGAATGACTAAAGCTACATAATTAAATAAAATCTTTATTTTAGCTGCTAACTGCTATTATATCAACATGTCACAATTATATTAGTAAGTTCTCTTGCCTTTTACTGGAGTTTCTTTGCTCCAGAAATTAATTCTGCTTTACTATTACTTAGCTGAGATGCTTTCATTTGCTTTCTGCTTACAGTGCCTGCTTAATTCCCCATTATCCTGCAAAGTACAGTATGTGGTACTTGAAATCCAGAAACTTTTTTGAATTAGACGAACTCTCCCTTTTACCAAATACCTTTAAATAAGATGTTGGTCCTAAGGAAATGCTCTAGAATGGGGATGGTAATTCCCACTTTTCACATATCTCTTAATACAGAATACTTCTTTCCAATGCTGAGAATGGACAATATTTTTTATTTGGAAAAGCACTTGTTTCCTCACCAGTGGTATAACAGGTTGTTGTTGAATGTTTGTTAACTGATTTTTTTTCCTGCTTTCTTAATGTTTCAATTGGGTGAAATATTTGCAATATATATTCTTAATGTTTCAATTGGGTGAAATATTTTCAAAATGTAGGACAGGACTCCAGCCACTGATAACAGAAGCAAAATTAGACAAGTGGGACTAGAAAAAATGAAAAAGCTTCTGCACAGCAAAGAAAATAATCAGAGTGAAAAGGCAGAGTACAGAATGGGAGAAAATATTTGTAAGCCATATATCTGATAAAGGGCTAATATCTAAACACAGGAGTGGGCAAAAGTATGTTTACATTTGTTAGTATGAAAAATAATACAAGAATTCATAAATAATAATAGAATAATAAACTCTGTTTTGCATACTCACAACTGTAAACCTACTTTTGCCCATCCCTGTATATAAGGAACTCCTACAACTCAATAGCTAGAAAGATAAATATCCTGACTTAAAA
The DNA here is from genome assembly GCA_004026765.1 of Micronycteris hirsuta. NCBI lineage: Eukaryota > Metazoa > Chordata > Mammalia > Chiroptera > Phyllostomidae > Micronycteris > Micronycteris hirsuta. The sequence continues at coordinate 123,241 of PVJI01001480.1, forward strand.
ATGGGCTAAAGACTTGAATAGACACTTGTCCAAAGACAACATACAAATTGCCAACAAGTATATGAAAAGATGTTCAATATCTCTAATCATCAGGGAAATGCAAATCAAAACCACAATGATATATCACCTTACAGCTGTTAGCTATTGTGAGAAAAAACAAAGACAAGTGTTGGTGAGAACGCAGAGACTGAAGCCCTCATTCACTGTTGGTGGGGTGAAAACTGGCGCAGCTGCTGTGGAAAATAGCATGCAGGTTCTTCAGAGATTTAAAAATAGAACAACCTTATGATTCAATAATTCCACTTCTGGGTATTTATTTTAAAAAACACGAAATCAGGATCTCAAAAAGATATTAGCCTTCCACTTTCATTGCAACACTATTCCCAATAGCTAAGATGCGGACAAAACCTAAATGTCCATTGACAGACGAGTGGATTGAGAAAACGTGTACAAATACAATGGAACATTATTCCACCTTAAAAAATAAGGAAATCCTGCTAAACAACACAGCATGGATGAACATGGAGAATGTTATATAAGTGAAATAAGTGACTCACAGAAGGGCAAAGACTGAATGAGGTATCTAAAATAGTCAGACGCATGGAAGCAAAAGAGAAAATAGATTGTATCAATTTTTCTCAAAAAGTTCAACCAGAGCAGAGTATTCACAGAAGCAAAGAACAGAATGGTGCTTGCCAGGAGCTGGGGTGGAGGATCTGCTTATCAATGTACGTAAAATTTCAATTATGCAAGATGAGTAAGTTCTAGAGGCCTGAACTTATTCTTATCGTCCCTATAGTGATGATACTGTATCACGAATACCATTATGAAAGTAGATCTTGTGTTAATTGTTCTTACTAAACCAAAATGAAGACAAAATTAAAGAGGCTGAATAGTTAAGTAAAAGTTAATAAAAGAGGGGCCCCGTGACATGATGTAGTCTCATCCTGTCCATTTCTTTCCCCAGCTCCCTCCTTCCTTTTCCACCCACAGAAAAGGTCAGGAAAGCTCAAGAAGATGCAAAGGGCAGAGCTGCAGCTCTCTCGAAGGTGGCAGGAACGAGTACTGTGTTCTACCAGCTTTTCTCAATATTTTCTACTAAAGTGAATATTCCAAAAGCCTGTGGAAGAGATTAAATAAATCTACCACAGGGTGTTGAATGGCCCACCCTGAAGCCAACAGTTTATAAAACTCAAAATTTATTATTTTATAGCTTTCAAATGAATGTGGATTTGCATACTATATTCTGTTACAGTTTGGATAGATGTAGGTATTTATGTAGTGTGTATATATATAAATGTGGTGTGTATATATATAAATGTATCATTTATACATATACACACACACCCATATATACAATGCACACAACTGCTTAGTTTTCAAATTTACTCCTTGAAAAGTTACACCATGTTTTACATAACTTCTTTGACTTTTTTCCCTACATAATAACTTTTCACCTCAAACACACAAAATCAGTATAGTGTAAGCCCTGGCTGGTGTAGCTCAGTGGATTGAGCGCGGGCTGGGAACCAAAGGGTCCCAGTTTGATTCCCAGTCAGGGCACATGCCTACGTTGCAGGCCAGGTCCTCGTGAGGGCCATGTGAGAGGCAACCATACATTGCTATTTCTCTCCCTCTCTGTCTCCTTCCCTTCCCCTCTCTCTAAAAATAAATAAAAATAAAATCTTTAAAAAAGGTAAAAAAAAAAATCAGTATAGTGTAAAAGTGTTATTTCTAGAATACAGAGCTGGAGGCAGACAATTTACTTGCCTTTGTGGGTTCTGGTCACATACAAAAGAAATATGCCCGTTTTCTGAATGAAACCCAAATGTCTTTATTTGGTTACACACACCAAACCAAAGGAACAAAGTAGTAGCACATGAGCTTGTGTATAAGTGCCATTTCCACATGTTTTGAAATAGTTATTTTTTTAGCCTTTATTTTGCCCTAAAAATATTTTTCTCTTTCACCTTAATCAGTGAAAGAGAATGAAATCAAGTGCAAATATCTCAAGAAGAGAGGCTCACTACTTAGATTTCGCTGTGCCTTAAACAGAGCATTTTTGCAAGCTTTTCTTACTGGTAAAGACTAAAAATGGGAGGCGGGGAACTTCAGCATGGAACAGTCTTTAGAATCAGAGAGCCTCTATTTTAACAAAAAAAATGACATGCACTCTGAGCCAGAGCTAAAACTCTGCCAGCTCAAGTTCTGTGAACTTCTATCGTGGGACATCAGTGAGTTTGGGTATATTTTTGAAAGGAGCCCTTGCTGAAAACCCTGTGGGCAATCAATTACTCTTGTCCTCCTGTGTGTTTTTAATACTCTAACGAGCGCCGCTGTGATAGCTCCTATCACACTCGGCCCAGCCACGGAGTCAGTTGTCTACACCTCTAGTTGTCCTGCTAGACACTCGAGCTCCCCGAGATTAGACAGGCTGTGTCAATTTTCTGTTTTATGTCTTATCAGCCAAAGTAGGAGCACCTTGAACAGCGTTTAGTGCATAATGACGGCAAGAGATAATTAATGAATTAAAATGTGCAACTGCTCATTAACCGATACAATAAGAGACATATCTCTTTCTCAGGAGGTAAATTGTGAAAATAACCAAAGTTCTTGCATGAAGACAGTGAGCTATTTTTAAGGACCCTTATACTGCACGGGTAGTTTTGAGTTCTGAGAGGCCACTGGAATACTGGGATTGCTTTTATACAAATTTGCACCAACTACTTCCTATTTTGTTTTACAGAAAAACCAGCCTCTCCTTCTCTTTTCCAAACAGCTACTTTAGCTTTATCAAATATGTGTACTTAATGCTGCAAGAGGTTTTGTTTCTTTTTTGTTTCCTTTGGAGACCTGAGAGGGACCGAACATGTGTTGCTCAGGGTACAGCTTGAGGGAAATTGTCTGAAGTGTCACATGATGGAGTAAAGAATCCCCATTCCTTCTAGGAAACCTCCCATAAATCACTCTGCAGGAAAGCTTATGTAACCTTCCATAAGCCGGGAGCATGTTTTCCTTGTGAACTTCATGGCATTTGCCATAATGAATGGATGTTTTCCCACCCAGTTATGCTTAAAACATTCTTGCTACTGGGGGATACCCCAGATATTAAAGGCTCAGTGGAATATTCTCTGCCTCCTTTAGTCATTCCAAACAGGCTCCTGACATCTGAAATTAGAAATAAAAGGGCTGAAGCACTTCAAAGGAAACAAATTCCACTGATATCCTTATTTCCCCATGAAAAAGAAATAATATTTCAGCATGGCAGCTGCTCCAGATTCCAAAACAGGCCACATGTTTGGTGACAGCTGCTGACACCAGCAATTTCCTCAGATTAAATCTTTCAGTGCTTCATGCTGAAGTAGCCAAGTCTTGCCCTGCAGACTGAATTGTAACTTGAAAAATGGTCCCACTTGGTTCTCTCAGGGTATCTACAAAGTAACAAAAACAACAAACCTACTAATGTATTAAACAATTTACAGTACCTCAATAAAATACACAATAAAAATGTGGTAATTATCAGAAATGTTTTCTTGGGTTGTCATACCAACTGGACAATTTGCACTCGAGAAATATGTAGAACTCTACCTTTGAGAATCCAGGCCTGGCAACTGTGGCACCTGAAGCTTATTAATCCTTCTCTCTGTGTCCAGCCCTTACTGCCCATAACTCATACTGGCCAAGCACAAAAAACAGACAACATACTCAATTTGATTCAATTTTTTTAATTTTTAAAATATATTTATTGATTTTAGAGAGACAGGAAGGGGGAAAAAGAGAGAAAGTGAAACATCAATGTAAGGGAGAAACATTGATTGGTTGTTTCCCATACATGCCCTGACCAGGTATTCAACCTGCAACCCAGGTATGTGCCCTGGCTGGGAATCAAACCCCTAATCTTTTGGTTTATGGTATGACATTCCAACCAACTGAGCAACACCGGCCAGTGCCAAGCTGATTTAATTTTTAAAAGATGTTCAAAATCTTTTTAAAAACATGAAATATCTTACTGAAATACATGTAAATACTGGAGATTCCTTATGCCCTGGAAGACTGAAAATAGATTTATAATTAATGAGAAAGAATTGTTACTCTTCACAAAAGAAAAGCACAGATGCCCAAAGGGAACGGAGCCATGTTTGCCCAAAATGTGAAGCTCTGAAGGACGAATTCCAGGAAGAAGACAACAGAAGTTCTTTGTAGCACAGGCGTCCTGCTCTGAAAATGGTCCCAACAGCCTCAGGTGACAATTTCTTTGGAATGCAATTTCAATGTCCAATACTATTTCAAGGTGGGTGGATTGCAGTAAGCTTCGGCCCAAAATTTTATCGCTAAAAAGAAAGATGTTTTCCTTTCTAGCAGAGCTATTTATTATTTAATGAGGTATAAAATGATACATCTCAGTTTTTTTTTAATTAATAAGAAACAACCTATTGAAGGCAAAGATTTGGCTAGAATCTACATTGCTTCAATCTTATCTTAGGTCTCTCTTACACCTTGCTCTTTTATTCTGAATATTGACCTATTAACAAAAAATGCATACCCAGAAATGATTCTATAGAATTAATCAGAAATAAATGTCCTAATTAGAATTAATTAAGGGCCATTTTAGATGAAGTCGAACAATCAAATGTGATCATTTTATGCAATAAACAACTGAGCTGAGAAAAAAATGGATACTCTTTAGTTTAGCTACAAAAACATACGTTATGTAGGGTATGAAGACAGCTTGAAGGAAATCTGGGTGACATTTCTAGACTCATGTGGAGGTGAAGAACCACAGACATCTAGACTAATCCCATATTAGAATTCCAGGTTTGAAAGCCTTCTTAAAGACCACCCATTTGGTCTTTCTAGGGACAATCTAGGGCCAGAATTCTTTTTCTAACATGTTTTTCCATGGGGTTACCTAGCATGTACTAGAATGTATGCATTAGAATTCTTTGTTAGTAGCAAGTAATAGGAAGCAACTAATTAGCTTAAATAATGAAGATACTTCATTGGTTCATATAACTAAGGTTCTGAAGTAGACTGGATTTCAAGGAACTTTTAATTCAGTGGCAAAACAAGACCACCATAGCCCTGCCCTCTATCCATGTCTCATTTGGTACTCCATGGTGTCAAATCCTCCTAAAGGTAACTTCTCTTGTGGTTAGCAGAGAGTCAACAGTCCCCAGGGGGACATGCTATTTTCTATACCTCCAGGAAGAACACTGTCCTGTCAATCAACACAAAGTCCCTGGCTTGCTGTGATAGGCTGCCTTAAGTCACATGTTCAGTCGACAGCCAAAAACTCCAGCCCAAGAGTTGAATCAGCCCTTAGGCTTAGCCTTGGTCATTTGCTCCACTCTCAGAGACAGGATTTAAGTTAGCTTTTTAGAAACTACATGGATTCCAATGTTAAATCAGGAACTCGGAAGGAAAGTGAGTGTAAAAGACTATAAGTGTGTCCAATGATGGGGATCTTCAGGATCTATTTCTTCCTGTCTTTGGGTATAGCTGAGAGCCAGAAAGTATAACAACTATTCAAACCTCATAAATTCTACATAATAGTTTTTCCCATCTCAACTTACCTGAACAAAGCATTAAAGTAATCACATCGACATTCAATTTTCATCACCCCAGAAGAGGTCTCTTAAGCGAGATTTTTAGCATGTCACCTGTAATCACTACTGATCTCACCAAAGGGACAGCACTAAAGAGATGACAGCAGTGGTGGGTGGGCTGTGGCTGATTAGTAGTAAATTTCCTGTAGCTTTCCTCTGTCTGAGTTACTGGTGAAGCTGCAGCTGACACTTAAAATTTGGAGGCTAACAGCCACATTTTAATAATGGGTAACAGATATGTCTTGTAAAAATGTGCATGCCCTCATAACATTCAGAGAATGCCGCACTTGTGCATGGGTATGGATATTCCCACATACCAACTCAGTAATTTAGACCTAGGTTGTGATTTACACATTCTTACGTTACTTATGACTCTAAGGTTACCAAAAAAAAGTGCTTGTATTTGTTGCCTTGCCAACCAAGGATTTATTTCCATGACCTGTTAAGCTAGGACATAATCCAAATAATTTGAAAACCAGGAAAACTGAATCCTTCACCTCTTCTTTAGCCTTCAGATCTTCTCAAAGTTGCCTGCCTAATTTATACATTTGTGTCTTTAAATTGAAGTTTTGTTAGTTCACATGACTCACTTTGTTATTCAGGTCATCTTTCTCAGATCTACTCTATGAATAAGCTAGGAGAAGTTTGATTGAGGGAAGAAAAACAGAAAAGCTTAAAAACTGTTCTTTGAAAACACTTGTTAAACTCTTTAGATGAGATATTCTTTAATGTAGAATCATAATTGATAAAGCCACAGTAGCCTGTCAGTTTCTAAAGACAGAGTGTCTTTTCTTTTTAAGCCCAGGGCTTAGCCGGGTGCTAAGCCCAAAGTCATCTTACTACACAGTAGACAAACAATTTTGACAACATTTTGACATATTTTGACAGCAGATTTTAATAGATTTCCTCTATTAAATTTTCTAGATGAAGATAGTAATTTGATGACTCAATTTTTTCATAAGCACAAATGCCAACTGGATGAAATGAAAGATTATCTGGTCAATTATTTCCAGCTACCAGAAATCTTTTAAAAACAAGCACTGGATAATGGAGCTGGAGGCATGGCGACTCTTCTGCTGCTTTGGGGCTTGATGTGGCAGATTGGAGACATAGTTAAATAGTTTCCTTAGATATACCATCTCAGCTCTACGAGGCATCATGCCTGCACACTTGGTGACCCCACTTTTGCGTAGCGGCATCTGAATTTTTCTATCATCTATTTCGGATTCTTCCTTCTTCTGTAGCATGGGGAACAAATGGAACTATATTTGGAGACAGAGATTGACTGCCATATCAAGAAACAATATGGAATGAGTCCTCTCCCAAGCCAGAAAAACCTTTGATTTTAACAAATCTACAGATGACTATTACTATTCCAAGCCTTATTGAGTTAAATGCTTTGAAAGCCCCTTCTCTCTCTGGAGTTACACAGTTTAATAGATGACCACTATAGAAAAAAGAGCTATCTTGGTTAGATGTGTAAAACAACTTGGAATCATCTTGGGTGAACCCACTACTTCACTGTTAACAGTGAATCTGGGGAACTGTAATAAACTACAGAGCAAAAAATATTTTCTTTGTACCGTTCAATGGACCATTTTATAAATTAGTATAGCTATCTCATACCAATAACAAATGTTTGACTACAATGAAGAATGTTTGGTTTTGTTTTTTTAAATAAAAATGGATTTTTGTTGTCAATCATGTTTCTACTTTGAATTCATGTGGATTAACACACTCAATTGATAATATAAATTTATGAATTACATTAAAAACGATTGCCTAGCCCTGGCTGGTGTAGCTCAGTGGATTGAGCGCAGACTGGGAACCAAAGGGTCCCGGTTCAATTCCTAGTCAGGGCACATGCCTGGGTTGCAGGCCAAGTCCCCAGTGAGGGCCATGTGAGGAGCAACCATACATTGCTGTTTCTTTCCCTCTCTGTCTCCCTCCCTTCCCCTCTCTCTAAAAATAAATAAATTAGCCCGGCTGGTGTAGCTCAGTGGATTGAGGGCGGGCTGGGAACCAGAGGGTCCCGGTTTGATTCCCAGTTGGGGCACATGCCTGGGTTGCAGGCCAGGTCCCCAGTGAGGACCGTGTGAGAGGCAACCATACATTGCTCTTTCTCCCTCCCTTCTCCTCTCTCTGAAAATAAATAAATAAAATCTTTAAAAAAAATAAATAAAGATAAAAATAAATAAATTTTAAAAATCTTTAAAAAAATAAAAAAAAAACGATTGCCTATATGCCATTCACCTTCCATTCCCATTTGTGAAATCACAAAGTGAATTATTATTAATATTAATATTATTATAGTTTACGGCCGTGACCTGCACTTTTTTGATAGGAGAGAGGTAAGAGGCTTACCAAAGGCAAATGTTTTTCACAGCTGGTATTCCTTATAATGCCTTATCCTGTGTGGAGGGAAAAGGAGTTTGGAGTTTGGGGGCCAGAGGACTAACAGTGCACTATAGTACCATCTGTCATGCAACTGCTGGCTTCTCAACCTCATTCTCCTGTCCTTGCACCTTCGCAAGATCATAACTTGTTTGTGCCAACAAACTGGGTCTGTACTTGTAGTCCTACCATTAATCCTGTTATATAAAAACAAGTTTGTCTGGCCACTAACAATTTAATGACAAGACAGAATCTCTTTGTAGTCAGTGCACAATTGCAAAGCTGCGCTGCTCAGAAAGAACACTTGAACGTTGACATCTCTTGCTCAATTTTTTTCAGAGTACTTTAGATTCCGTCAACTCATTACTGCCACATTCTTGATGAGACATGTAGATAAATGCACAGAGAATAGGAGTTGATTGAGATAGATAGCTATGGAAGGAGATAAAATTGACTTAATGTGGACTAAATCAAGCCCTTGGGAAATTTTCACAGGCTCCTCCAAAATGAAATAAGCAACACAGAGACAGTGATTTAAGGTATTGCACTTTTTTTTCTTAGATGATTTAAGGTGCTGTACTTATTTCTTGTATTAAATAAGTAGCTTTCCCCCATAAATCCCTATCAATGCTTATTCATAGTCATTAACTATGTCAACAGGACATTATGTTCCCTTCTAGTCCATCTTTACATACATACACACATATTTCTTATCTGATTTTTTTCATTCTTGCTGTAAGCATTTTTACGTCTTGTCATCATCTTCATAATTGTCACTGTTAATGGTTGCAAAATATTCTATCCAGTTAAGTGGATTTAGTATTGGTTCTTTTCGGTTATTTCTGATACTCTGCTACAGATAATATCTTTGCCTACAAACTTCTCTAATTTTAAGTTTCTCCTTTTATAATAAATGCCTAGATGTGTTCTTATACAGAAAAAGACTACCTAAAAATTTTATAACTCTTGAAAGTTTTGTTGTTGTTTTTTTTTTTTTTCCCAAAAGAGTGGATCTATTTTCCCTGATCTAGTAATATGGGAGTGTTCTGTGTTCACTGCACTTCTCTAGAGCATGACACTTCCCCCTAGAAATGCTCTTAATAAGACCTGACAGGTAGGTATTGAGTACTTAGAGATGTCAGACATTACAATGAATGTTTGGGTGTATAATCTCACTTAATCCCAGAACATATGTGTATGACATAGGTGCTATTTTTATCTCCATTTCATAGCTGAAGCAATTTAATACAGAGAGGCTTAGTAATTTGCCCAGTTTCACTCAACCTTTAAGTACAAGGTCAGGGCTCATCTCAGGTATGACTAGCAAAATTCTTGCTATTAACCTATAGATTGTGCTACCTATGTTTCTCATATATAAATTGTTTAGATATCTGTCTATTTATTACTGGACATGTTTTATTGTTAATCTATATTTTATAGGGCATATAATAATATGTTAATGTGCTTTTTCCTTCACATTTCAAAATCAGTGTTCCACTACTTAAAATCTATGAAGAATATAGACATTAACCCCAAATAGACCACATAATTTCTATTTAGCTACAGAAAGGCACTGCTTCAATTTTACCATAAATATGAGGTGAGCTACTTGAATTCCTAATAAAAGCACCATTAAAGTACTATGACATTCCAAAGAGGAAAATGTTATTAAAGAGTTATATCTCATTACTAATGCCTTAATTTGGGGAGGTAGATTTCCATAGCTATTTATAGATAAGAAAGGAGAGAGAGAGAGAGGAGAAGTACTAGAAACAGGAAATCAGAGCTTGAATTTAATTAGTGCTCAGCTTATTTTAGAAACCCAGCAATAAATTCAGAAAAAAATAATTGCTTTACATTTTATTAAATATTTATAGAGTTTTAAATTCTACCTACAATTTATTTTCTCTTGGTGAATAAAGTCCCTCTGTATTTGTGACCCAGATCCAATGCTTCTTATGCTAGCATTTGACTGAATTTAAAATAATGATTATACCCCGGCTGGTGTAGCTCAGTGGATTGAGCTCGGGCTGGGAACCAAAGGGTCCCGCGGTTCGATTCCCAGTCGGGGCACATGCCTGGGTTGCAGGCCGGGTCCCCAGTGAGGGCCATGTGAGAGGCAACCATACATTGCTGTTTCTCTCCCTCTCTTTCTCCCTCCCTTCTCCTCTCTCTAAAAATAAATAAATAAAATCTTAAAAAAAAAGTTTAAAATAATGATTATATAGTTCATAATAACATATTAAATGCTTCCAATTGGTTTCAAAATGCCTACTGGTATTTGATATGAGGTCAATAGATAAATGCCTATTTGAACAAATAAAAAGCCAGGAAAATGCTCCTATGTGTCTAAAAATTTTATCGGAAAGATGACATCCATAGAAGTATTATATAAATGAAAAATCCTAAAAACGAATTTCCCAGTTAAGGGAATGGATAAGTACTTATTGGTGGCATTCATATGACAGACTTCTCTAGAACAGTGAAAATGACCACACCTTTTCATGTCACATAGAAGAATCTTTATGATGTTTTTTTTTTAAAAACAAGTAGTAAAAGAACATATCACTACTCTGCACATTTCAATAAAAGCAAAACTGAAAATATTGACATAAAATTATAAAGAAAATAAGAGGATGATTAACTTCTGGAGGACAGTGGGGGGGCAGACAGATAAGAGACTTCAAGGTCCCCCTCACAGGATTTTAGGTATTATTCTACACTCTTACCTGTTCATTATTGATTTTATATGTATGTCATGTTTAACTTTTAAAAATGCAAACTCAAATAAGATCCCTTATGTGTAAAACAAGGGGGTTAAAATTATTTCTAAAATAGCCCGGCTGGTGTAGCTCAGTGGATTGAGCGTGGGCTGGGAACCAGAGGGTCCCAGTTCGATTCCCAGTCGGGGCACATGCCTGGGTTGCGGGCCAGGTCCCCAGTGAGGGCCATGTGAGAGGCAACCATACATTGCTCTTTCTCCCTCCCTTCTCTTCTCTCTGAAAAATAAATAAAATAAAATCTTTAAAAAAATATATTTCTAAAATAATAACTAAGTAGAAACTCAGAGTTATAAAATTGAAATGTAGAAACAAAATTTAGAAATATAGTTTAACTAATAATCCAAATGAGCTTCAGCTACAGAAAAAGTTGAAAAAAATTTTAAAGGAGAATTTATAGAAATTTATAGATGGTTATAGTATCTAAGGATAAATGATTATTTTTATCAGTAAGAGAAAAAATTGTCTAATGACATTACTGACAGAATAAAATACAGAGTGGAGCAAAAGTAAGTTTACATTTATTTGTATGAAAAAGAAGACAATAATTAATAAATAGGAATATAAGTATAAACTTTGCTTTGCATACTCACAACTGTAAACCTATTTTTGCCCTACTCTGTATGTTAATATTTTAACACCTGTACTGTGTAAGATGATTAAAGACCAAGAAAATATTTTAACAAAAACATCAAGCTTAAAGACACGTTAAGAGTTCTTAAATTTAAAATAATTCTTAAACATTCCATTAAATGAGTGGAGAATATTACAGAAACTTGCACAATTACTTAAGGGAGACCTACAAGATTGCTTCTTTTTAGAATATACTACACTTCTGGATTTTAACTTTTCCAAGACCAAAGAACCACACTGGGAGTAAATAGACTTATAATTTCTATATTATTTTATTTATGTAGCTTCAAATTTCATCCACCCATTAAAGAGAAAAGTCAGTAAATACCAACTAGTTCTTGCCACTAAACCAAAGAAAGCAGACCTATCATTTTGCATAATATTATGTTTACTTCTATTCCATTGCTGTTGGCAAGAGAAAATAATCTTGTGAAGGTGGATGACCACAAAGACCACTTCAAGTTTTATATATATATATATATAATATATATATGAAGTATATATATAAAAATATATATATTTTCCATAGTCATGTCATTAAATTACACAAAAAAAGTCAGTGTTGTTTTTTTTTTATCATTATTTCATGAATTGTTTAAGCAGAAAACCATCACTCTGCCCCTGTGAGACAAAATTAAATTATGGTAATTTGCAGAATGAACCTCCAGTTTATATCTCTGAGTTCTGAACTCCCCAGAAAAAATAAATTAGCCTTAAGAAAAAAGAAAAAAAAAGATGGAATGCCTAACAAATTAAGTTTTAAAATAGAAATGTAAATTTAAGTTAATCACAAATAAACACATTTTGCTTCCCTAAGGTTAGTCAATAGGAGTATTTACATGTATAGAAATGTATCTTTGTGACTGATAAGGTGCATGTTAACTCCTTCATTCCATTGTTGTAGGTACAGAACACATTTGAATATTACATAATTTTCTATAGATTAATTTTATTTTCATTCCATTATCAACAATGTTATTTCTTTGAATCTAGTAAATGTATTAGATTTCTTGTAACACCTTCATCTACATGTATCCTATTGAGTAATCGGGAGAAATGAATTCACATGTGGTTGACTTAAATCACCCAAGAAAGTATTATTATCAATTTCGATGTTTGATGATGCTAATTAGGTGATCTCACATTTACCAATACATGAAGGAGACGCTATGAAGAAAAAAAGTCCTTCCCCCTACATTTTTATATCGTTTTCTCTCTCACTGCCATTCACAGGTCATTGTTATTCTACATGCTCTCTAAGTGGACTTAATGCTGTATGTGAATGTACCGGTATTAGGGTGGGGGGGGGTGTAGAGAAGGTAGGCTAAATGGTCCAGGTGGACTAATGAAGTTCATGAAGACAAAGGATACAGTTAAGACTTAGTAGGTGAGCCATGGAATACTCCTGGGAAGGTGAAGCTTGAGTTTTGACATTAAAGATTAGCAGAATTATTTTCATAACAAAGATATGAAAGATAGTCCAGGAAAGAAGTGATTTTGAGGAATTAAACAGGGGAAATGCTAAAACTTCAATACACATTAGCAAGCATATGGTAAGTGAAAGTTGATGACGGGGAATCCATGTATACGTTGGATTTTTAAAACACCTGCAGGAAGGAAGGCAATCAGCCTTAAGAAGACCTTTCCTTAGGAGGCAAAGCCTGTGACCACCAAGCCTGAATAAGAGGGGAAAATTGTTGTACAAAAGTGGAGGCATACCTGGAAAGACTTTAGAATACTTAAAATGGTTTAGAACACTGAGAAGTTTGTCAGGGAGAGTGCAGTGTGAGGGGATTGTCCTATCACAGTGGATGCAGAAGTGAGGGTTCGGGAGCCAGTACTGAAATGGGGGATTGGACTTGAGGAAAACAAACCAACATCCTACTGAATCATGAACTGAGAACCAGTCAAAATGGCGAGGGCAAAGGTAAAATACAGATTGAACAGTCAGGCTAACATTTCTTAAAAACATCTCCTGTCTATGCAAAGATGATTATTAGCAACAATAGTAAGCATGTAGAAATTTGAGTGTATGAATCCCCAAATGGTGGGAAAAGGATGCAGACTGAACTCTAAGAAAAGCCAACCAGCTGCAATTTACTAGAAACTATAGGTAGGTCTTGAGAAAAGTTTATTCATTTATCCAATATGCATTTCATTCTGTGAATAATGAAGACTTTCACAGACCAGTGGGTGAGGCAGAAGAAAAACCAACCCAACGAACAGTGGGATGTGATCAGTGCCTTGTTAGAAGAACGAGTGCATGTAGGAGGGGCGCCTAACCACACAGAGAATGTTTCTCTGAGGAGGTAATGTTGGTTCTGCTACTAGTGAGCGGGCTGCACGTAAGCAGTTACATGAATCAGGTATGTGGCACAGCTACCATCACAGTATGTGAAAGCCCAGCAAAATTAGGGAGCTATAGTATAGTGTAGAATAACAAACGTGTCTTTAGGAATTTGAATTCTCACCCTCCTTCCACTTTACCCAACATTATCCACAACAATGAACAACTGATTTTAGAGAAGTCATGTCGTTAATCTGTGACTAGGTTTTTTGATTGGTAAAATGGGCATGTCACCTGCCATACGCACCTAATAGGATTGTTTTTAAGGCTTAAGATTGATCGTTCTGTCACTGTGTATCTATCTATCTTTCTAACTATTACTGTCAAAAACACGGAAAACACCATAAACCTGCAAACTATCTGTATAAGGCTGCTTGATACCTAAATGTAGGTAAACATAGAATTCCAAAATAAAATAGTTAAATTTCCCTTCACTCACTTCTTCACCCAAAGATAGTGAGTGAAGGGAAAATGGAAGGGAATTGTTTCTGGGAAATGTCCAAATTGAGAGCATGAGTGTCTTGGAATTCCATTTGGCAGCTATTTCTGACCACTAAAGACTTGGATTACATCAGCGTTTGGATGTTTGATGATTCTGATTACGAATCCAATTGCCTTTTGGAGGTCTAGTTGGACCAGATCGACATGGCAAAGCAAACCAATGCAGATGAAGAAATGAAAACAAGCTATTATTGACATAACTAACATGGTGTCTGTCTTATATTTATATAGGACTTAATTACTTGCCAAGCACTTTCTCCTATGTTAATTCACTTATCGGTACATCCATTCTTTAAGGTAGGGATGACAGGTGTTATTAGTTCCCTTTTAAAGGTGAGTGCAACCTCTAAACCTGCATTAAGTAACTCACCCAAGGTCAAATTGTGTGAGGACTACAACTCAGTTACTCTAATTAAAAATCCAGTGGTTGTTTTTCCTATTATGACCATCATTCTATCTAAAGACCAATCATGAAAGAAATAACATACCTGTTGAAAATGTCACATTTCTTTCTAAGATCACTGAAATTTCTGCGTTATTTGTTGGATAAGTAGTGAATTTTAAAATATTTAAAATGGTTAAAAATTACCCTTTTTTGCAAATACCACTTGGTGTTTGTAAATAAACAGTGATCACTGACTGTGACATTCTGAAAACTAACTTTTAAAAGAGAAGACTATTTTGTTTGTTTTGTGCTTAATCAACCCAATCTAGTCCGAGATATAGATATATAGAAACAGACAGATTTGAATATTGGGCAATAATTTACATTGTATTATAAAAGTCCAAGAGAATAGGAAACCAAACATTGCATTTAAATCTATCTTGACTCCAAAGTGTATTAGAACTTATATCCTAATACCTCTGAAGGAATGAAAGAGGACAACCTAGCAACTCTTGGGATGTCGAGGTTTTAGTGGATTGTACAGAAGTACTTGACTCTCATTTTCAGATTGTTCTTGAAAGAACCCACAGGCAAACAACTCCCAGAGATACACAAAGATATTTTACGTCAGGTTTTTTCAGGATGAACTGCACAGACTTGTTGAGCTTCTGGCGGAGTTTGCACGTGTCCTTCATTAACTGTGCACACCAGCCTGAAGGGGCGTTGGCTCTGCTTGTGCAATTTAGTGTGTTTATACCTTTCTGTTGGACAAAGGGGCTGTTTGTTGTCTAACCCTGCCTGTTCATACAAGTGGAGAACAGATATAATCTTCTCAAACTCATGCACCCAGCAGAAAATGAAATTATAATATCCCGTATAGAATTTATTTCCCATCTTGTGTTTTCATATAACTCCAGGATATTCTCCTATTTAACAAGGATTGCAGAGATGATTAAAAATACATTCATTTATAGAAAGCATCAAAAGATATTGGTGCGTTCCCTAGTCATATTTATGCTGTATTTTTTCTTCCTATTTCCAAAATATCTTGAAATATTAATAAAGTCTACTTAAAAACTTTAGAAATACAAGTAGAACATATGCATGTATATAAATATATATCATATAGTCATATATCTATATTAGGTACCTATCTTTTCTTAAAAGTAATATTAATCCTGAACACAGAAACTGATGGACTTAGTGTAATGCAGACACAGATAATCTTGGTTTATTTTGTTTCTCTCTACAGACGCAACATGGCATGATAAAGCAAGTTCATCCCAGGGAACATTGAACACATGCCAACTGAGATCTCTTTCTTCAGAGGTTTTGCTTCAACGGCCAGCCCCCTCTCCCATTTTTTAATTCAGTCCAGGGCCATTACCACTGAAGCCTTTCCTCTTATTCTAATTTAAATTGGCCTTCTCTGTATGTGTAGGTTAGTAGTAATAAAAATAAGAGCTGTTAAGAATTTTCAGAGTTAAAATTCCCTTACATTACATACAAGGAAAACAAGATGCAGGAAGTTTTAGGAACTTATCAAAACGACCCAACTAGAACTCTCTTTTCTTCTCTGTGCATTCATCTTGCTTCACTGTGCCCTGCCCTTTATCTTTAAGTACAGCATGTCTCTCAAACCCCACCCTTACTCTAGAATTTAATAAAAGCCCACTAAATCAACATACCTAGAAATCTTTATTTTTCTTCTTTTATAATCATATACAATTATAAACAAATCATCAACACATTTTATGATCAGAAAAAAATGGAATATTGATCCCTGTTCCATTTCTTCATTGTATGGAACAGATTACCTACAAAGTTCATCTTCACAATCATGACTATTTTACAAGCAGTATGAGAAAAACCAAAGCCGGACATTGAATTCCTGAGCCCGTCTAGGACAGCAATTTAAACTGAAGAGTTATGATGACAGCCTGGAGCACATGAACTAGGATACAGTGCCCATAAACATGTTTTGATTCAGGAAATTCTGCACATGGGAGATGAACATACTTTATGGATCCTGTCAGGAAGTCTTCAATAAACTGTATTTATCACATCAACCTCTGATTATTCGTTTGATACCAGCAAGCAAACAGCTGAGTCACGTCATTTTTGGTGTGTTTTTTTTTTTTTTTTTTTTTTTTTTTTTTTTTTTTTTTTTTTTTTTTTTTTGTGGCCTGAGTCTTTGAAGCTGGACTGCAGCAGAGTCTTGGGAGGCAAACCCACCGTCCTCACATCTGGAAATATTTCCATCAAAGAAACTACAAAGCACTTTTATATTATTCAATGTATACTCTACTACATTTCCCCTTTCCTTCCTAAGAAAGAAAGAAAAAAGAGTAAGTCATCCAAAAGGAATGGGGATCAAATAAGAACATAAGTGAAAGTGATTTAAAACTGTACAGTTCTATGTAAATATCAATGATTGTAAATGTGGTGACCAGAATCATGTGAAGAAAAATGAGCATGTCTTTATTCTTCAGTGCTCACAGCCTTCCCACTATGTTCATCACCATCAAAACACAAATGAGTGTATTTCCATCTTTTTCAAAAATCAACTTTCTTGAGAAAAAAAAGATATTTCTATGCCAAATTCCTAAATAGATATCTTATGGTACCCAATTAGGCCACGTTAGAAAGTAACACAAATCATAAAAACAAACAAACACAAGAACACGACCCAAAAATAACAGCAAAAAATGAGACATAGCTTCATCAAATTTTGTAGCCAAAACCTTGGCTAACGACACCGGTCACGGAAAAGCTCATGGAAATGAGGCTTGGCCACCTTCGTCCTCTGGGGATTCCACCCTTCCCTTGCCAGGGCTCATCTCCTCTAGAACTAACACTGCAGTGCCTTCGATATAAAAACCTCTGATACACATTCACCTTCAAGTCAGAAATAGCTGATTATCCTGCTGCTCCTCAGGCAGGTCCTATTCCCAGCCAAGCCAGGCCTATGAGCCCAGAGGTTAGAGGTCTCTGAAGAATCTAATCTTCAACTAACAATAATAGAAGTTTAAAATAGCTTTTGACTTACAAGCAGGTTTTGCTAGTTTTGTGAGATATATTTATAGTGTTATCAGAAGTCTCTAGCTGTCTATGAGACAGTGCATTTGAATGAGTATCTCACATCAAGTAACCTTCCTAGATTTTAGTAGCGCTCTCCCTCCTGGAAGGATCGATGATTTAGTTTACTGAAAGTTGATAAATTAGTAGTCAGCACGGGGGCACTTTAAAAAGCAGTATAGAAATACTGAAAAGTAAGTTTACAAAAGGATGACACTCCTCAGCAATGTTTATAGGCAAAAAATCCATGTAGTGTAGAAATCTAATATTCATTTGTTGAATTATCAGTACACACAAAAAAGAGAAGGGACCTGTTTTAGACTTTTCTTAGATGTGACAAAATTCTTAGTGGTCACTAATATTTCATAATTGACATATTTCTTAAGTCAAGCCCCCCTTGCTATATCCCTCTTCTCTCTAGTGTTCTCTAGCTTTGTCTGTGCAGTGTATTTGTCTCCCTCTCACAGAGCTATCATCTCCCTGAGGATGGACCCATAGCTATGAATTCTTTGCAGCCCCCAAAGGACACTATTACCTATGACAGACTATGTAGCCATCTGGGGAGAAAACAATGATTTGCTTTTATTTTCTTTTTCCCTGGTATGAGCCTTGGGAATTCACCTGTATTGTCAGCGGATACATAGGCCGTTGGAGTTCATATACATTATTCACTTCTGTATGGTTTGCTTACCTCCCAAATGCCTTTGCAAAGCTCCTGAAAAGATATATTTCATGTGTCAGCATGTGCTTACCTTTCACAAAGTCAGTAGTTAAAGTATTGACCCTTTGGGGTGTAGTGGAAGGAGGGCCGGAAGAAGAAAGGGCAAAACGTGGCATAATGTCTGTGTGGTGGGGAGGAGGTCACGGCCCTGGTAGGCAAAATGCATGGACAGTCATCACGCCCGCTGCTGACCTTCCAGATTCGGAAACACTCTCAGCCAAAGGGCCGTCAGCATTTCTGAACTGCTCTTGTTCTCCGACTAGAAACAATCTCATTGAGGGCTGGTAAGATCAACCGTGTTCGAAGGTGCATTGTTTGAACAACTACGATGGTGGCAGAAGTAATTTTGAAACCTGAGACATGTCCAGGCAGGCAGACCTGGTGAGTGACCCTTGGCAGAGTGAGAACAACGAGAAATCGGAGAAGAGTTTACCTACTTGGCAATTTTGCCCATTGCTGGCAGTCACTTTTTCTTGGATCAGAAGGCAACGGTAGAAAGGACATTGGATACGTGGCTGACAGGACAGAGAAGACAATTCTACTCCAAACAACAGCAACTAAGTTCAGAGAAGCAGCCCATTGTGTATGGAGTTCTTCCCATAAACCAGGCACTGGCCTTTCACCTACTGTGCTGATTGTTATTGTTTAAGTTTCATCAAATTTTAGGTCGCCCCCTCCCCGCTTCCCTTTGCAAAATGCTTTTCTAATTGTGCATCTGTTCTAGTGTTAGTCTTAGAACTCAGTCTTAGCTACGGAAAGGCATGGTCACTGAGTTATGCATGCAAGGCCAAGCTTGGTAGTGAACCTCATCACACACACACACACACACACACACACACACACACACACACACGGGCGCATTTCAGAAACTGGCAAAGGGTCAAAGCAATTGAAACACTCTATAGTATTTTCCAGTCTGGACATGGAAAAGAGACTTTATCCTCTCTAACAAAAAAACTGTGAAGATGTGAGCCCTGGAGATGTAAATGGCTGTAGCCTTCACCTCATGAGGACACACACACACAAAGAGAGGAGCAGGGACTAGAAACAGAAGGAGGGAATCTGGGCATCTAAGTGGTCCGTAATTCTAGGGCCCCATAAGACCAGCTCAACCTCTCCTTCATACGACCTGTTGTGTGAGCCAGTTATTCCACCTTTCCTTCGCTCTGCATCTATATCCTTTCTTTGTTTACAAAACTACAGGAAACATTTCATTGACTCCTCACAACTTTAAGCCCCAAGTTTACCAATGAAGACATGGCAACTTAAAAAGATGAATAGTTTACATTCCTCAAGGTCTCTCACCTAATAAGTTGCAGCCCAGCCGGGTCCAACTTGCTGGCTCTGAGCTCCTAACCAGGATCCTCAACCATCCTATGCTTTGTGCTTTAAGAACCATTTTATTGGCTGTTTCTTTCTTTCTTTTTTTTAATCTTGAGAGGATCAGATGAGATAACCTAAGGAACATCACTTTGTCTAAAGCAGAATGTCATAAGCAAATGCATCTTCCCAGCAGCCCAATGCCTGCTGGAGGGTATCTGGCCTGCAATACAATCTATTCTACATTACACTGGGCTTCTCAAATTCTTTGCTGATTCTACCATCGACGTCTTGCTTGTCTGTTTAATCTGGGGATGAATTTCTTTATGCCAGACAAAAACTTAGATGATAAATGGTTGCAACATTAATGAAAACTTTAAAACAGAGACGGTGCAGCCTGAAGTCAGAGCACATGCATCCTAAACTCCTGTGCTAACATAAAAAGATGTGAGAAACAGGGAGGGGGTTAGAAGGAACACCCCGGAAAATAAATGACAGCTCCCATAATTCTTAAAAAAACTAATATTGCATCATTCCAGAATAATGTAAAAATGTCTTACATGCAATTGCACTGACATGTAAAGATAAGGAGGTGATACATCTGACAAGCCTGCAATCTTTGAAAGAAAAATACTATTTCTTAATATTTACTGAGCCTGCTGCTACTATGCCAAGTGTTATTTCTTCACTGGAGCTTCAGCAGTTATTTTAAACCACTAAAACATTATTTCTGTGTTACACGTATGCAAACAGAATGTGGTTATATTACATGCAAGTCTTTGATGGAGTCAGAAATTATTTGCAAATTGCCTGAGCCCTGTGCTCACCATGGTATGTATCTAGTTAATCGTGTTTTCTTACAAAAACATAAAAGGATCTTTGTATCCCTAATCACTGAATAGGTGAAATCAGAGCTAAATTATATCAGAAATGTGAGGATATTCTAGGTAAACAATAATTAGTGATTCTGAGCAATGACTAGTTCTTCATATTGTCACTCCACATAATAACCTTCAACAAAAACAAGGAAACCAAAGTGAATGACAATTCTGTGGAGCCACTTCTGGGGTAAATTACAGTAATTAGTCCATGTGTAGATTCTCTGATGACATGATTTGGTAAATGAGTCATGTTTAAGGAGACCAGCAATGCTGCTCGAAGTGTGATCTTCACCGTCACTGCCTATCCTGTTGAGAACCGAGACTTCAGTCCTGCTGAAACAGCACCTCTGGGCGCTCAGAAACACACATTTGTAATATGGCTTCCAGTGACGTGTATGTATGCATTTGTGTAGTTTCCTCTTCAAGATCCGAGAACTAATGATCTAGAGAAACCAATGAATAGCCAGCTTGTCTCCTAATCTCTCTTCAATGTGTATTTGCTTATTTAAGATTTTGACCAAAATATGAACCAGCACCTTCATCACAAGCTAACCTGATTCTATCAGGAAAAGTCAGGTACTCTCTATTTTTGGCCAGGAGAAGCTCTGTATGCTCTGGATGGCTAAGCTGGCTTTGCACCACAAAGAGCTTGCCCAGTGCGCTTGCCCGGGTGGACAGCATCTTTCCACAATGAGCTGGTGTCTTCTGGGGGTTTCCCACTGTGAGTGATATCACAGAGTTCTCAACCGGGCATGGCAGAAACAAACAAGATTTGCCTGACTGCAGACACTTCCAGATTTTAATTAATAATTAAAGGTATCAAAGTGAAGAAGGAAGAAAACTTTAAATTATTTGAAAGAAGAAAATATCTGTTTCAAATGGAAATTTTTCTTTATTATGACAAGTTGACCAGGCTCATATACACATTACCAATCCCTTGTAAAAATGTGTAGATAACCCTGGCCAGGTGGCTCAGTTGGCTGGAGCCTCGTTCTGTACACCAGAAGGTTGCCGGTTTGATCCCAGGTAGGGGCGAGTATGGAAGGCAACTGATTGATGTTTCTCTCTAACATCTACGTTTCTATGCCTCTCCCTTTCTCTCTTTCTCTCCCTGCCTCCCCCTCTTCCTCTTTCTTTCTCTCTGTTCTCTTTCTCCCTCCAGAATCAGTGAACATATCCTCAGACGAGGATTTTTAAAAATGTGTAGATAAATGAAGTGGCCAGGGGAATTTGCATACAGAGGGGTTTTCCTCTAATTCTAGCTTCTCATTAGAAAATAATGCCCTACTTTCCTACCATGGGTAGCACTGTCTAACCTGGCAGCATCTTTGTATGAAACCCAAAGAGAAAGTAGTCTGGGCCACATTCTCTGCTGCCTGCATTAAAAAGTTATCAGCTTTCCAGAAGAGGTGAGCGCATTGAATTGCTCCCCGTGCAAGCCGTGTTACTGTATCTGAGGTCAGCTTTAATTTGTTCCTGGCTGAGAAAGGACAAGAGGATTTCATTACCTGCCCCTAGATAGGACAGACAGAGACATGCAGATGTGTACAAATGGGTATTTTTTTTTTTTTTGCTACAATTGGGGGCAATATTTAGCTTTGTTTATATTATTTCGGTCAAGCTGATTTCTTTTTGTTCATAATCACTAATTATTATTTACATAAAATAATCTAAAATTTCTGATAAAATTGAGCTTTGATCTGATCTATTCAGTGATTGGAGTTCAAATTTACTTTTGTTTTTTTGTAAGAGAAAATAACCGACTGGACATACACCATGGGGAGGACAGGGCTCAGGCAATTTGTGAAACTCAGATGGACAGACTTTTGTTTTTGCTCAAAGTCCTTTTTCTAATGAGCAATGTATTTCTCACAGCACTCAGCATCAGAAAAAAATATGCCAAACAATTTGCTATTGAGGACTGTAATTTATCACAACAGTGTTTATCTTTGCTACCTGAAATCACAAGGGCAGATTTTGTTCTGAATCATATTAACTTTTATTGACCCCTTACCCTGACTTTAACAAGGCTTTTATTTTTCTTGAGTCATGTGTATATCAAACCCATATTTGGAAACACTTAAACAGGTAATAATACATAGAGTGACAAAGGCAGGTGTTATTTTATAATGGATGTCTTTGCATTACTGCTGGTGGGGTTTTCAGGAAAGTTTGTTGACTCACTGATTCATGTAAACAAAACCACAAATTCAAGTGGTACAAACACAAAAACAAGTAAGCTTACCAAGGTACACTGATATGTTTCATGCATTATTATTTATACATCTTGTTGTGTTAGCTCTGGTAATGGCCATTATTACCTTGTCCTGCTCAGCCTTAATAATACAATGCTTTACTCGTTATGTTGAAAAATGCCTTCCGTATTCTTACATGTAGGTTGGATTTTATTCCCTTATTGTACTTGATTCAAACCAAGGGGCATGAGAAGTTAGTACCTTTCACCTAGATTCTGTCAGCCTTATGGCATGTCTTTCTATGCCAAACCTTTTAGACACTGTTGTCAGATTAATTTTCCTGGGGACTGATTTCAATAAAATTTAAGTGATTTATCCAGGCATCCAAAGCCTTCTATGGTCTTGATACAACTTGTCTTTCAAAGTCAATTTCTCACTATGCCTCCCACAAGCATACCACTCAGCTAAACGCTTCTTCCACTTTGCTCCCCTTTGCTTTCCAACTTCCAGGTAGAAGACTAACTAAAAGCCATTTAGTTAGTCTTTGAACACTTAGATTATAATTATCTGTAAGGCCATCAAAAAGCCTTGCAAGAAGCCGCCAATAAAAGCAGTTTCTTTTCTCTCTGTAACTCTCATAGCTCCTTTTACATTTTTCTTACCACATGTATCTTTCATGATCATGATTAGGGAACCCCGCAAGAGTGAAAGTTCCCCCACAAGGGCCTTAGTTCCCCCGCAAGGACGAAAGCAGGATCTGCTATAACTGTAAAGACAATCCCAGCGTATTCTCTGTGGCACAGCGGACAGACACTCAACTGTTGGTAGAATGAATTGAAAAAATTGCCTCATTTTCAAGAAATTATTCATCATTTGTATTTTTCTCAACAATACTGTAGACACCAAAGACATAAAGCAATCTGAATACTATTGTGCAAAAAAGGGAATCAGCAAAGCAGGGCACAGATCTGACCTGCCAGAGGAATGTTCCCTGGGAAGAACTCCTAGATTCAGGATTGGTAGCAGGTACCTGGTCTCCCCCGCCTCATCACACTCTGGGGCAGTGCACAGCCATCTCAGAGAGCCAGACATCTGACCTTGGAAGACAGACTCCTCTTTGACATGTTATGCTAAGGGTCTTTAAAGAATTGAATTCAAAAAAAGAAATGTGTGCAATGATGCAATCTTGTCTCCAGCCTTAACCTGCCAGCTCGGTGTAGTCCTTCACAGGGTCAGGCATCCAAGCCTTAAAATTGCAGAGACATAGAAAGCTTCCAGCAGAATTCACCACATCAGGAATCCTGGCAAGGAAAGCACCAGCCCTGCCCTTCCCCATGTCAGGGAAGCTCTGGTCCAAGCCTGCTGGCTGACAAGTGCTACCAGTAGGAAGCCATACTTGTCTCTATGGTGTTTTACAGGAGGCAACACTTTTTCTAAGATAGCATCTTGCAAGGGATCCATCAGAGACTGATTTAATCTTAGCTTTCATATATTCATAGTTCTAAAACAACCTGAATTATATTAGTAATGTAAGACATATGCCTTAGGGGAGAGGCCCAAGTATATATGAATCAAGTCATTCCCAGAAGCTGTAATGTGTGTGTGAAGCCCTAGCCAGCAGGGATGCATACCTTCCTTAAAGTAAAATTAATCAGTGAGCTAAATCAGCAGAACATGCAGCCTGGGCTTGTGCCTCAGGTGCCTCGTACTCCCCTGCCAAGGAATTTTCTCAAGGTCTTTCTTAGGAATCAACTGAAGGGGGGAATCTTCTATATATTCTCACAAAGCAAGAAAAGACTATCATTAATTTCCTATGAGACAAGAGGACTTGTGAGTCCAAAGCATTCTGTTTTATCATTGCTTTGAAGTCTAGAGAAGCACGATTCTGGTTGCCATTCATTTTAATGGGTTAAAGATCAAGGGAAGAACCATCAGAGTCAACACATATCTAACTATTGGCTCCAGAGTGCTCTAGGAGAAGGGCTGTGGTGCTCAGAAACAGTGTCCAAATTCATGACAAATCCCAGCTTCAAAAAGCAGGAAAGAAAACAAGAAAAGAGAGAGAGAGAGATTTGATCTGCCTGTTAACAGCTGGGAGGTGCAATGGGGGCATGTACCCCCTTACCACCCAGGGACAATGTTACAAAGGGAAGGGGCAGTTTAGACTAATTCATGCCAGCTTAGGGTTGAATAGGGGCAGCTGTCAGAACTCTAAGTCAGGAAGTTCAGAGAGAGGCAGAGACATTGTCCCAACTCCCCAAGACCTGGACTGCTGGCCATGCTGGAGTAGAGGACCCAGCAAGGAGTAAGAAGAGCAAGACTTAAGCATAATTCCTTCAGCCATTGCAGGAGGGAGAATGGAGAGGGAACATGTCAGGATAGAAGCAGAGGCCTGAGCTCAGACACAGCTCAGCTTTCTGGATGGTGGTCTGAAGGGTGTGGCCACCAGACACAAGGACATCCTGGAGTGTGACAAAGCCTGGCACTCCCTGGAAGGGCAGCATCCCCCACACAAAACCAAGGTTTTGTTCTGTGTAGTTGCTGAGTGGACTTGGAAATGGAGTATAATTTTTTAAAAAGGTGCTATTTTGGTAATGTCCCAAAACTGAAAAAAATAATTTCTAATTCATTAAGATACATAGTTTCAAATAAATATTCCAGAGAAGCATGCAATACAATGTATACAAAGCTGGCCGTGGAGATCATTGTTAGGAAGAATGGAAAAGAATGAATTTTTATAAATGAAAAATATTTATTGAAAGGGAAAATTTTTTAAAGATTTTATTTATTTATTTTTAGACAGAGGGGAAGGGAGAGAGAAAGAGAGGGAGAGAAACATCAATGTGTGGTTGCCTTTCATGGGCCCCCACTGGGGACCTGGCCCGCAACCCAGTCATGTGCCCTGACTAGGAATCGAACCAGCGACCCTTTGGTTCACAGCCCACGCTCAATCCACTGAGCCACACCAGCCAGGGTGAAAGGGACAATTTTTTTACAGGACTATTGACTTCTTTCTCATTATTCACATTTTAGAGTCCCAAATGTTGCAGTCCTGAGAAATTTCTAACTATGTACACTGGAAGCATTGTACTTCTAGTATTATGTTGAACATTGTACATTTTTTCCTAATATGCAGTTTTCATAAAGTTATACAGCTTGGAAACAATAGGATCCAAATTCATAGTTAAGATAGTCCATGTCCCTGGGATGATCATGTCATGTTTTTGCTTTTGAGCAAAAAATATGTTCTTATATTTTCATGATTTACTGAGTTTTCTCTTTCAAAATTGAACCCAGTATATTGAAAAGTATACTAAGTTCCATGTTATCTATAAAAGTTGTCATTGTTCTATTTAAAAGAGGGTAGGCTATATTTTTTTTCACTGATATTATTTTTTTCAGATGTTAGGAGTTTCAAAAAATATATATTATCTAAAAATTTATCATCAGTGGTTCAAACTAGCCTGGCATTTCATCTATACAATTTTTAAAACATGAAAAATAGTATTTACTGAAGTACTTTAGAATGGGTATAAAGTAGAAATTAAACTACTCCTCTATTGTGTTCAAACTGCTAGGCTAACACTTCCTCTGGTCTTTAAATTAACAAATGAGGTTTTGGCGATTATATAAAACTCAAATGCTCCATGCAGTTTTTGTAAAGAACTGGAATACCCATTCTGAATAATTTATTTGCTCTCATCAAGATAATTCTTACTTTATG
The DNA here is from genome assembly GCA_004026765.1 of Micronycteris hirsuta. Classification (NCBI taxonomy): domain Eukaryota; kingdom Metazoa; phylum Chordata; class Mammalia; order Chiroptera; family Phyllostomidae; genus Micronycteris; species Micronycteris hirsuta. The sequence goes on from PVJI01001480.1 coordinate 149,806, forward strand.
GAAAATAAGCTTTAAACCACTGGAGAAGCAGTCAGACTTTATTTGCTATTTCCTTTATTAAAAAATTCATTCATAGGTGTCTCAATTTCTAAACTACTTGAACTTAATATTATGCTCTTTTATGCCATCCTACCATTCCCTGTAGTACAGCATTTTAATATGGTTTCACAGTGGCACCAGCTAATATGACTAAGTAGATGAGAGAAAAAGAAAACAAGGAATGAAAGAGAGAATGGAAATGGCAGGCTGCAGGCCCAAAGGAATTTGTATACCTTGCTGCACACTGCCTTTCTCCAGGCTAGGCAGCACCCCACCCTGGTTCCCTTTGAAAAACAGAGAGAGAGAGAGAGAGAGACTGATTGGTTTATTTGTGGCTCTCCCAGGTGTGTTATTTAATATATCTCTATGCCATTTTATTGAGGTTAAAAGATGTCTTAGCATATATAATTACCTCTTATGCAGCACAGAATTGCTTAAGAAATATCACACACTCATAATGCATGGTTTCCCATCTATTATAAATTTTAATAAAATATGTCAGTCTTTTTTATAGTACTTCATGCTGGAATAAGCACGAAATAAATGAGTGTGATGTCAAATGGGGTTTTGATCAATAGCTATAGAAAATTAAATCTACTCTTTGCAGGGCATTTGATAGGGTATTACACAGTTTGAAATCACTGCCTCTTTCCCAGTATTCCACCGACTTCATCTCTAACGAAAGTGAAGTGAAAATATGCAGCAGCCATGCTTCACATGAATATATAGACACACATTGAACGTCCCCTATAACATTATCAACATTATTCTGCGTAGTTATTTGAGCCATTTAAGTGACTCAAGGGGAAATTCAGTCAGCAAAGTAAAGAGGAATCCTTTTAACTTATGTGATCCCTAATTAGGTAGATCAATAGAATAGCTGTCAAATTCATGTCTGCTAATTAATCAAAAGTAAAGTTCATCAAAGCTTGGAGTGTATTTATTGTACTTCATTTTCTACCATTAGCTGGTAGGAAACAGAAGAGCTCTCGTTTCTGACTGGACTCTTGTCTAATTAGTGCAGAGATGCCACGGTCTTGTTTTTATCATAAAGCAGTTACATACCCACAGCCACTGACATGGAGAAGTCATCAGGGTCAGGTGCTACAGAGCGAATTAGAACCCATCTTACTCCCTGACCTCATTTTTTTCTGCACTGTGAGAGTAGAAGTCAGTTAGATCCTAAACCACTCAGAAAAAGAAAAGAAAAAAAAAAAGAACCCTGCTAAGCAGTATCATGAGATCATGGATTTAAAGTATCCTAGAACAACTCAGCTGGAAAAACGGCTTAAAAGGCCAAAGGCATTGCAGTAACACTGCATTGACTCATATTCCTAATTCTTATCCTTTGTTTTATTAAGTTAAAAGTTATAGTTCCTTTTACTTATATTATCTTTATCACCCCTCTCTCCCCAAAAGACAATAAAATCTATATAACCTCTCAACTTTCAAATTTTGAAAAAATATATACATATATATATACCTATAAGAAGCATGCATGTGAGTAGCCTAATTTCGAATAATACTATGGATTCTATTTCAGAGATTGCTTCTGAGAGGTGCCTTTCTTCTTTAAGTCCTCATGCATCCAGTGAACAGGAATTTTTAAACACAAGTTAGGTCTGAGGTACGTGGAGATACAGAGATTAAAGGACATTGTCCCCATCCTCAAGTGACTCATAGGAGGACATCAAGAAAGCACTGGGGCAAGAGCAGCGACAAATATGCAAAATGTGGTTGTGACAATTGGATCAGACATAGCTGGTAGGGGTACCAACTCAGACTGTGTCGCGGAAGGCAGCTCTAAGATGACTCTGATGGGGCTCTTGAAGAATAAGAAAGAAGGAACCAAGTGAAAAACTCAGGGTGGGCTGTGGGGGAGGAGAGTGGCCACAAATGCAAGGGACAAGTGTGCCAGGAGGAAGGAACACCCTGTGTAACAGTTCAGAGAGGACACCCTGTGTAACAGTTCAGAGAGGACAAAAAGCCTGCTTTGTTCTGAGACAATATTTTAATCAAGTTTTTATCTTTTGTTTTTCTTTGCTTCTTCATTATCTTAGGAATAAGAATGGGAAGTTCAAACAGGAAGGGCAAGCCAAAAAAGGAGCTCACACTGTCTCCTGCAGGCGGTGAAAAGCCGCTGAGAACAATTTAAAGCCGGGAATGACGTGATTGAGTTTTTGTTTTTCATGATTCAGGCAATATTTCTGACCTAAAGGTGCAAAAGAAGAGGAAGAAAAGACAGAGAAAGTATCACTTTGCTGAGTGTTCACTGTGTCCCAGGCACTGTGTAGGGCACATTTCACATCAAACGAACATCTTTAACGCCTCTCACTGAATTCTACACTGTGATTCTTAGAGGCTGACCTCATGAAAAATCCGTGCTCACCACACCACAGTAGTTTGCACAGAAAGTTTCACACACTTTTATTCATTGTTTTCTAATAGAATACAAGAGCCCAGATAATGCCACTTCATGTAGTGAAGGTATGACATTTTAAATTTGGAAGCAATTAGGAACTTTTGAACATATTCTGTTTACAGCTTGAGGATGACCATCTATTTTTAAATGCTCTGAGTCCCATTGCGAGTCTTTTCAGAAAAAGCAATTGATGAGGGAGGGAGGTGGCGAGGTCGCACAGAGGGCTCTCGCGGGGAGCGGTAATTATAGCACAATTGCCCTATTTATCATCACAGATCACCAAAAAGACAAAAATAGGATAGCAAAGCACTCGTCATGGGAAATCAGTTGTGTTGTATGTCTCCTCTCTGTCATCATGTGGTAGACTTCCTCAGTGTACACTTCTGTTCAAATCCCACATCTAGACACCATTAGCGATTTGCTCAGGAAGACTATGATCTCACCGTGGGGATGAGGCAAAAGAAGGCAAAGGCAAAACCAAAGGAAGGAGACTGCCAGGAAGCCAGGCCAAGGGCAAAAATATGTAAAATGAAGGAAATAGAGGAGAGAAAAAAAAATAAACTTCAGGGAGAAAATGCCAAGGGAAGAGGTTTTTAAATTTTTTCTGGTTCTGAAATCAGCAGGCTGAATACATAATCAGGATATAAGGAAAGTATTGAGCACTGTACATGGTCAGAAGGAAAATCTGAGTCAATGAAAAATGAAATATTTCTGGACACTTAATTGCTAATGCAGAATATAAGTACATTTTCCAGGCAATATCGGCAAATTAGATGCTTCCTATGATTTTCTTCCCTTTGGAGGACATTTTATTCTAAATATATCACTTCCAATTCATCATCTTAAAGCACAACATACAGTGAAAATGATTTTACTTTGCTCTAAATCACACTTTTTCCTGCTATAAAGGGTGCGTCCCTTCTCCTTTACCTTGTCACTTTAGAATCTCTAATGCACTAAAAGTTTTCCTAAGCAAGGCTACCACTCCATGGTTGCAGTTCGTCCAGGTACGTCAGCTCAATCAAAATCAGAATCCTGAAGAGAGCAAAATCAAGGTTAGTTTAACAAACACACGTGCTAGAGTTATTTCAGCGTATATTTCCCATTTTCAATTCAGAGGTGTTATTAATTTTACTTAGCTGCTATTTCTGTTAACCAACAAATGCTTTATAATCTGCACTTCCATGTGATTCTACTAGAAACTTTTAAAACTGACTCTGAATCACTCCAGAACCCAACAAGTGGTGACTTAGAAGTAAAATTGTGCTCTTTGTGGGTTTGGTGGGCAACATTTTTTTTTTAAATGTCAGTTTTAATATGTTACTCTAATGCAATAGGCAAACTAATCAAAGGATATAAAAGAAAATTAATACAGGAAAAACACATTTTAACCCAAATAACTAAAGAATACCAGATGTCATGATATATATGTCAGGTTAGTTAACATACACATGTGCATATCCGTGTGTGTTTATGTGCATACATAACAGTATCAGCGTTGGTAAGAGTACCATTTATTCAAGAAAGATCAAAGTACGAATTATCACAAATTTACTGGAGGCAATCAGACAATATTACTAAATACCTCAAATCTGTACATACACTTTAACAACTCTATTTCTAAGAAAATGTTTAAATTGATAATGAAACACACAGCATTTGAAAATTATAATGTATTGCCAGTGCTGTCTTAAGTAAGGCAGGTAGTTCTTGAATAATGCCGTACTTCCTTGAATAATGCCAAAATATGTATCCTGCAGGATTTCTTTTTTATTGCCAAGATTCAGTGTTTTATAGACTGATTCTTGTTATTTAAAAAAATGGATCTCTGTGTAAGAAGCCTTATCAAGTATAGAAGAAAAGAAGATTAATTAGAGAAGAGTGTATTTTTTTATTTCAGCAACTATGTTTCGGAATTTCATTTTCTTTTCCCCATAATACTCTGTCTTTCATCCTCAGTGATAAGAGTGTGTATGTCTTCTGGGAATAAAATAATGTAGAATATTTCTTCTGGTTATCGCACCCATTTACAAAAAATGTACAAAGAAAGTGAGTTTGGGTTTTACGAACTCCATAGGAGCAACTGGCAATGCTGATCACAATCGCCTTTTTTAAAAGGTTCTCGGCATATACACATTGTATGCAATTTTATAAATTGGGACCATACCATCTACGCCACTTCCTGCCATCCCCAGCATCCCTCGCATCCCCACCCTTCTTAGGGCACTGAAGTGTTACCTGGCAAAATGATGCAAAGAGAACCGTTCAAAAGAAGACACACATGGAAGAAGGACAAGGAGAGTCTTGAACCCAGTGTCTCTTGTTCTCTCCCTGTGGAGTCAGGACAGGTCACCCTCCCAGCACATCCATGTGTGACAATACAGAAAACTGCCAACCAGGCAAGTTCACAGGGCCCAAGGGTTTTACTGGTGCTTTATTATGTGGGCATGATTGATGGAATCATTAGCTGGAAAGTCGAATTTACAGAGGTTGAGTTAATATCAAGAAGCTTAAAACCTCAGCCCTCACATGCCACAGTTGGTGCATCTGGTGCGGCCGGGCTCCACCCTGTCATCTGGTTCATGTAATCCATCTGAGGCACAGCACGCTACATGTCATTGGGAATGTAATAATAAACATGTTCTTTTTAAAACTGTAAATATGTTAATATGATACGTTAATATTTAACTCCTTGATACCTTGGTTTTCTTTTCCAAAAATAAGGAAGGTTTGACTAAGACTAACTTTTAACAGGACCTCGAATGAGGATTAAGTGACTACTTAATGGAATGAATAAATGCTAGACAAATATTCTATAATCTCATGTTCTTTTGTCTAAAAAAACTTTACAACTAGTTATTTCTTGAGTCTTTTTGAAACTCTACCATAAATGTCTCTATTACCTCATTCCCACAACATCCCTGATTGTTTTTAATATTAGTCATTTTCACTATAATTTTTTCAGCCTCAAAAACAGAACACTAAATTCCTCACATTTCTCTCAATTTGAGAATAAACCTGAGGGCGGGGGGCTGGGAATACTAAGCATAATTACAGTCCAACTCAGTGTTCATTTCTCTGTTCTATCCGTTCAAAAAGTTAACTCCCTCCACACATCCATGTTTCACTGTTGTTACACTTCCTGATATTCATTTAAAAATAACTCACACTAGTCCTAGCTGGGGGCATCTTCCCAAACAAGAAAACATTGTGGGTTCAATTCGCAGTCAGGGCACATGCCTAAAATGCAGGTTTGTGTCCCCAGTTGGGGCACATATGGGAGGCAACAGATCAATGTTTCTCTCTCATGTCAATGTCTCTCTCTCTCTTCCCCCCCGCCCAGTTCCTCTCTCTAAAATCAATAAATATGTCCTCATGTGAGGATTAAATAAATAAGATTTAATTAATTAATTAACTTATACTAGATAAAGCCAAGGAATTTCTCTCTATACAAACAACCAGTGTAACAAATATAGGAAACTGCAAATAAAAACTACATTCTGTAAGACTTTTGCAAAACATGGGATCTAAAATAAGAATTTAGGAACACAGAGTTTACCTGACTCCACTGCATTTCTTGCGTAAAGTCTGTTTAGACATTAATTTAGCATGCAGTCATAGAGCATAGAGTCATAATGAGGACACCTCTGATTCCTTCATCAGAGCTTTAACCTCCCATTGTGACCTCTGGGCAACCAAGAGTCAATGGCCTAAGCAGCAATGGAAGGCGGGGCCAGACGTAGTTCCTGTGTCCCTTTAATCTCTGCTCCTCTGTGCAAGTAAGCCTACTTCTTAGAAGGCCTTTAAAGCTGAAAACCAAGCTGCCAATTTCCCTCTTTCTTTCAGAGAAATGCCTTCAAGCACTTGAGGAAGGCCACAGTAGTCATCATCATGCTAATTTACACATCATATAGTACATTTTAAGCTTTTAACCCAATTTTATACCTACTTCACTTTTAACATGTTTGAGGTTTACTCTAAGTATAAACTATACCTTGGAATTCTCATCAATTTAAGAGGCTTTGAAAAGTGGAAAGAAGAGAAAGAAAAGATTGTTCTAAGAGATGAAAGATTCCAAACATCAATAATTTCATAAAATAATAATATTTTTCAGGAATATTTTCTCTTCACTGTGCATCTTTTAAAATGTAGGTTTCTTAATACTCTCAGAATCCTGCAGGAAAATCTGAGAATGTCTCTTCACATCAAATCTAGATTACAAGTCTAACCCATGTGCAAGGGGAAAATGCTCCATTAGGGGTCCCCCAGCTTCCTCCTGGGCTGGTTTTAGTTTTCAAGAACGGGGACCATATCTGCACTTTGAGCATCATTCATAGCAAATGGTTTCTCAGTTACCAGAGCCCCTAACTCTCATACACTGAGTTGCCATGGGATTATGATTGGGCAGTGTAACCTTGGGCAAGTAACCTAAGCTCTCTGTGAAATATATACTACCTACTTTTAGCTCATTAAAGCATACATCTTTTGAATACATATGCAATACTTAGGAGCCTCTACCCATCTGGCTCAGTCCTAGAGAGGGACCAAAGTCACAAGAACAGAGTTCATGTTATTTCAACATAACTTCAGTCGCTTAGTGTTTCTTGGATACCATATAGTAGACAACTCTTCTCAGCAATATTTCTTATTTACAAGGCCTGTCCAGGAAGTATCCAGCCACGACCTATGAAAAATAAAGACATTTATTGAAGAAGATACAAAAGACATTGTACATAGGACAATGATGCCTCAGTCCCCTTCAAAGTCGGCACCTTGGGACCTCACACAGTTCCCCCAATCGCCGTTATGTGTCCCATCATATTCTCCTCAATCTCATCAACAGTCTGAGATCTCTTCCCTTTCAAAAGTGATTTTAGTTTTGGGAAAAGCCAGAAGTTACAAGGTGTCAAATCTGGGCTGTAGGGGGCGGTGAGTCACCCAGGCCATTTAACGTTTTACCAAAAATCTCTGCACTAGATGTGACGCATGAGCAGGTGCATTGTTGTGATGAAGCTGTCAATCACCTGTTGCCCATAGTTTCAGCCTTCTGAATCATCTGAATAGTTTCCATGGAGGAATGTCCTAGGTTAACACAAAAATTGATTTAGGTTCTTTGCTCTACTCACTCAATCATTTTGAATGTGATAGCTACACAGTACACATGCTCACTCAATGGCATCTACTACCCCCACTGACTAGTACAGTGAAGTCGTCATTGTTCACACCTATTAATTCCAGCCCACTCTCCTTGGATGCTAGGTTACATCAATGTCATGCAAACCATTCTCATTATATTAACAATGGCTTGACTTTTTCCAGACAGACCTCGTATTATTGTTTTTTCTCTCCCACTCACGTGTCCTCAACCGCCACAATTGCTTTAGCATCAAACCTTCACTCCCCTACACATGCTGCTGTATGCACACAGCACTGTTATGCTCCTTCTTCTCTTCTTCCACTTCGCAGGCACCTTCTATCCTCAAGTCCGTAACTGTAACAAACTCACCCTAAACTCATGGATTTATCATGTTCACCATCTTCACCTCAAAGTACTTTAAAGTACCTAAGAGCCCAAAGGTGTCTGCCCAAATGCTGAAGGTTGCATTAAAAAATGTTAGGTCAACAGTATAAACTGTTCACAGGCCAGGACAAGCTGACTCTGTATGGTGGATAGTATGTCTGGGTGCTGGTTAGTATAAATAGAGGCTCTTTAGAAATACCTTAAATCCAGAAGATGAAACCAAAGTGTATACAAAGAATAATCAAAGTATAATCTGTGTAGGTAGCTCATGAGTCAGAAAAGACATAAGAGCAATGAAAAATATTTGGAAAGTAAATATTATTCAGATGATAAGTGAGTCTAGAGGTTTGAATAGGCAAGCCAAAACAAAAAGAGAAAAAAAATTAATAAAAACGAAGTGTCATTGTCTTAGCTTGAGTTTTTCCCATAGACAATACATGAGGTAAATGCTTCTTATGGTAGATTATTTAGAAATGTCATCCCAGGGAACAGTGGTGAGGTAAAGAGACAATCAAATGAGAAAAGAAAAAAGACAGATAAAGGGATGGGTTACCTAGTTAACCACAGCCCTGGATAACAGGTGATTAAATCTGAGGAATTTTTTGGAGCTGTATGTCCAGAGACAAAGAGGATCTATTTATCCATTAGGTTCCTTTCCCATTAGCAAGAGATAGTTGGGAGGGTATTAACTGCCCCAGACTTCTGCATGGCCCAATCAGGGTGCTAAGAAGATTGCTATGGCTGCCACATGCTGCTAAGTCAGAGAAGCCCCTGGGGCAGGAAGTGAGCGGAGAGTGTGCAGTAGAATCTGAGGTAAGGCGCTATCCCATTGCATCTGTCAAAAGCTGGTTGAAGCCTGGGTGGACCTGGCTGGAATAAGAAGTGGTGCTAACAGATTTAAATGAGAAAGAAGAGGTGTTTGAAATAACCAGCAACCTGAGTAGCCACAACAAGTTGGGAGATTCATCCAAGAAGATCTAATGGTCGAGCTTACATGAGAGAAACCCAGTGGATTGGACCAGGCAGATGGCTAGTAGGATGGCTGCCCTTTGCACCATGAAGGACCAACTGGTTTATGAGATGTAAGCAGAGTTCTGTCCTCTGGAGATGCCACAGTAGGGTGTATACTAGAATGGAATCTAAAAGTGTGCCTACCTTTCGGAATTTAGAAACTGAAAACATAACTTGGTGCAAAAAGGTGTACGAAGCATATTTAAATAAAGAAATGCACGCATTAAGCCAGATCAAGAATAGCAAGGTATTTGTATCATAATACAGATCTGTGTGGTAAACCCAGAAATGGTAGGGAGCAGAGAACACTGGGGAAAGTAAAGACATTTTGAAGTTCAATGAGAAGCAGAGAAGAGAATATTTAGGTTTTTATAAGTTATTGTTTTGCTTCAGATTGATGTTTAGACCTAAATTCTGGGAACAGCTGATGTGACCAAAACTTGAGACTATAATTAAATTTGACATCTGTGATTTATCTAATTATCTCAGGAACCAAAAGAATTTGAATACTTGAAAACATTTGATATTCAAATTTTGTAATTGTCAGGTATTAGACAATTCCACAGATAGCATGATTTCTTTCTTGTTCTTTCAGTGAAAATATCAATAGGCGAATGACCAACCTTAGGAAGTAATGGCAAAGGTGGGGCCATCTGGGGACTCCTCCGAGCACTTGACCTCCCACTGCATTCCTCTGCACCTGCAGAACTGACTCTGGCTTGGCAGGACTTCCCAGGGATCAGCCTTCACATACCAGTTTTGCTACCGGGCTAACTCGCCTGCTTGCTTGCATTCTGTTGGTCTGAATGCCAAGCCCTAACTGTTCCTTCATGCTAGGTTTGAGAGCCAAGCCCTACCTCATCCTCAGGTTCTTGCAATCTGTTACCGCCCGAGCTAGCTTGTTGGCATGCCATTGCCAAGCCAAGTGAGTCCCTGGCCTGCACAAGTGACTACACCTTTGTTTGCACTACATACCTGGACTGAACGTCTAGAAAATTGTGCTAATGGGCATGGCAGTAATTAGTACTTGTAACTTTTTTAAGGTTTTTGCTGAAACCTTTGTTTTTTTAAGAATGTAGGAGGAATATATTTGTTTGTATAATGAGGAGAAAAATAGCAGAATTAGACACTGTTCTAGTGCAGGAATATATACATAAGAATGAGTTCCTGCGGATCTTAGACACCTACAATGAAGAGAATCTGGAGTACCTTTAAGTGTGTACCTTAACAATGTGTTCAATTTTACTTGCATTTGAGACATGTTAATACTCTAAGTGAGAGTTGGAAAGTCAATTCCATTTATTTTTAAATGTAGTGTTTGAATGAATTATTTCCTTAGTTTCCCCTTAACAGCTAATTTTGCATTTAGAATATTGTGAGGTATTAGGTACTTCTGAGCTGAGACTCGGAACTTCTCTTCCTTATGTACTTTGCTCATCATTTCCTATAATTACTGAAGTTAATTCTTCCAGGATTCCAAACATTGTTGTACATCAGTTTGAATCACCTGGAGAGCTTTGGAAATTACCACGGCCTCACCCTCAGAGATGCTGATTTAACCCTGGGCATACAGATTTTTTCAATCTCCCCAGTAAATATGCAGCCAAGGTCATACGTCTCCACCACAGTGTTTCTCTAACTGTAGTCCCTGGGCCAGCATCGTTGGCAACACCTGGGAATTCACTCCAGCTAGAATTCCTCACGTGACTCCTCCCACCTACCAATTCAGAGACTATGGAGGTGAGGTCAAGCAATCTGTGTTGTTGTTTAACAGCTTTGAGATGTAACTCACATGCCATACAGTTCACTCATTTAAAGTGTATGATTCTAAAACTTCTAGTGTGTTCACAGAGTTGTACAATTATCACCACAATTAGTTTTAGAACATCCCCATCACCTGAAAAAGAAATCCTGCAGACCTTCAATCCCTTCACCCTCTCCCCCCTAGGCAACCACAAATCCATTTTCTGACCCTACAGATTTACCTCTTCTGGACATTAATGATAAACGAAATCAGATAATAGGTGGTCTTTTGTGACTGGCTCCTTTCATCAAGCACAACGTGTTCAAGGTTCATCAATGTTACAGCACACATCAGTGTCTCATTCCTTTCTTTCCCAAACCGTATTGCACAGTGTGGATAGACCGAACGTTATGTATTGATTCATCAGCGGGTGGATACATGGATCGTTTCCACTGTCTGGCTGTTATAAGTAATGCTGCTATGAGCATTCACGTGTAACTTTTTCTGTGGATGTACATTTTCATTTTTCTCTAGTATATCTATCTAGGAGTAGAATTATATGATAACTCTACGTTTAGTATTTTGAGGAACTGCCCAGCTATGTTTCAAAGCAGCTGCACATTTTATATTCCCACCAGCCATGTATGAGGGCTTATTTTTCCACATCCTTGCCAATACTTATAATCTGACTTTGATGCCAAACATTTGATTAGGTGTAAAGTAGTATCTTATTTTGGTTTTGATTAGCATTACCCTGATGGATAATGATGTTGAACATTTTTCTTATGTGTTTATCGAAATTTCCTCTTTGAAGAAATGTCTATTCAAGTTCTTTGCCCATATTTTCATTGGGTTGTGCTTGTATTGAGTTTTAATAGTTATGTATTTATTCTAACTACAAGTGCCTTATTAGATATAATTAGATTTGCAAAAAGACATTTCCATTCTATGGGTTATCTTTTCACTTTATAACATTCCTTAAAGCATAAATGTCTTTAATTTTGATATTATTCCTTTTTTTATTGCTTATGCTTTTGGTGTCTCATCTTATAAACTATTGCTTAATCCAAGGTCACAAATATTTGTGCCTATTGTTTGTTCTAGCTGTTTGTATAGTTTTAGCTCATATTCAGATCTTTGACTCACTTTTGAGCTAATTGTTGTATAAGATATGACATAGGGTTCAAATTAATTCTTTCACATGTAGCTATCCAATGATCCCAGCAAGATTTGTTGAACAGTTTCTGTTTCAATAAACCTGTACGTGATTCTGACACAGGCTACTTGTGAGGACCACTGCACTTTGTACACTAAATCTCCTCTGCCACCACAATGGGACCCTTCTAAACCTAGCATATATTACAGGAAATTATCAATTCTCCCTTGAAAATCACATAGATCGGTTAAGTGCAATATCGTAACTCTGCATTCATAGGCACTTACAGAATCAAAATACTTGTATTAGCTCGGAATCTTTTTTTCAATACTTGACAAAAAAATGATACTTTGTCCTAGTCATAGCACGTGTTTTCCAGCTTTGAGTACAGAGCAGATTCCCTGCCCAATAGCCCCTACTTAGTTAAGAAATCAATTTAATACTCTGTATCAGCCAAATTGCGTTAGGAGACAATGCAAGACTGTTCATGCTTAAACAAGGTTTGGCCATGTGCCGAATTCCAATTAATTGTTCTCTACCCTACTTCTTTTTGTCACTTTTTAAGGAAAAACATGGTATGGATCTATTTTATAATGAAAGGGGTTGTTTTTGATGATATGACAAGGATGATGTATTTTCCCAAGCCAGCTCTATTATTATAGTTTCAATTCTGCCAGGTTGGAAATGGATTGTTTAATCTTAAACACGGCCAGTGCCAAAGCCATCTGTCAGGCAAGTGTGATTTTCTTGAAAACACTGTTTCACATTTGCTACAATTTTTACACACTGGGGAGCCTCATTGGGTTTATACATCTGTGAAAAACGTGGCTTTTCTCATGTTTTTCAATACAAAAGTGACATCACATTTAAGACTGAACAAAATTTTAAATCTAACAAAATTTTATGCAAATCGCTTAATCAAAACTATTAGATATTTATATCAACTATAGTAAGTTACTATGGAGGACTGATATTCCTGGCACTGAACAAACCTGATAGGGTAGGTATTTTTCCACCACTTTACAAGTGAAGCATTTTAATCTATCCATAGTCACTCAGCTAGACAGTGATAGAGATTGGAACAAAGATTCTTCAGACTTTGAAGGCTTCATTCTCTCCACTGAATTGCACAACATTACATATGTATATACATGCAATAAAATAAAACTACAGAAACATTGAAGCAAAAATAAATAATAGATACATAAATAAATAAATAAGCCTAGTTTAGAAATATAGTCTTCTTTAAAAATTCATTAATTCTTTGTCACAATATGCTGTGCAAATCTGGCTTCCACTCTAGAGATACAACTAAAAGTAAATATAGCAGTACTCTTTTATTCCTTGACCTCTGAGTTATGATGATAGAAAAGGAATCTATAATGATAGAATAAGAGAAATACCCAGCTTTCATCTGTTTACCAGGAGGTAAACATGTACCCCGTTGGTTTGCCTAGGGCAGTCATGGTTTACTTTTTTGTCCAGCATAATCATTAATAGCTTCTCCTTTTTTCCCAAAACTGTCCCATTTACCTAACAAATTATATGTTCACCTCACATCATGGGTGGTGCAAGCTACCCAACAAGACACAGCTTCTCTTCTAGATAACTTGGTAACTACTGAGAACTATATCTCAAAGTATCTTCAGTGTGTGCCTGCCTAAGCCTTTTCCTTCTACCAGCTTGCTACAGAATGAAATATGTACCAGTAGAATTATTTCTTTGGGTGAAGACATTACATCTCCTGCTGACCTGCACTGCCAGTAACATGTTTGCCAATAGAGTGTGTTGCCAGGTCCTGCTCTATTGGTATGGATTATGCACCTGAACACCAAACAACGGTGTGCACGCCGAGGAATAGGACCAGTGGCTGAATGGCAGGAAGCACGGGTATTTACTTGAGGGGAGCAAAGGGCTTTTGAGTGAGGCTCCTCACTAATGTGCAATTAGCCAAAGGAAACCTTTAGTGTCTGTACCAGAGCATGAGGAGTATCAGGAAAAAATAAAGGCAAGAATCTAGCTGACTGAATGTCAAAGACTATAGTATTTTTTTATTTTAAGATTTTATTTATTTATTTTTAGAGAGAAGAGAAGGGAGGGAGAAAGAGCAATGTGTGGTTGCCTCTCACATGGTCCTCACTGGGGACCTGGCCCGCAACCCAGGCATGTGCCCCGACTGGGAATCGAACCGGGACCCTCTGGTTCCCAGCCCACACTCAATCCACTGAGCTACACCAGCCAGGCCTAAGACTATAGTATTTTTCAAATGTAACTCAGGAACCCAATACTACCTTTGCTATATTATGGTTTAGTTGATAAACTAATTAACTGACAAGGTCTTTCTTCCTTTCTATTCAATGAATTGTAATATAAATTAATTTCCTTTTAGAATTCTGGTGACTTCTATTTGGAGCTAATCGAGCTGTTTTCCCATCTCCAAATCTGATGTTAAGTACCAATAGCCAACTTGGAGACCTGCTCCTTTATTTAGAAATGCACATTGCTCCCCACCATGGTTAAGGCCTGTGGGGCTGAGCCCACTCAGAGGGAGGTTGTATATAATTATCCACACCGTACAAGAAAGTTAGTGGACAAATATTTTTGAGCTTCCTAGCAGCCAAGAGAAATAAAGATGATCTACTTCAATGGAGCTTCAGTGAAATAGCACAACTAGATTATTATTCATTCACCTTATAAAATTGGGTCAAGTTATCTGATATCCTGCTTTTAAATGTCAAACTTCTAAAATGCAGCCAACTTGCAATTACCTAGAGGGTTATAGCATTTGGGCTTGGCTTTCTGTAAGACAAGATAGGGCAAACTTACAAAATTCCAAGGAACTGTCCTCTGACCCTCCCCCTCTCCCCTCTTCTGTTGACAGTCTGTAGAAATCCCCAGCATAAGTCAGAAGACTTCACCTTCATTCTTCTCGATATCATGGAACCTTTCTCTGTTTGCTGTTGCCTTTTCAGAAGTGATCTGTTGACTTACAATCAGAAAAGGATGTACACACTCCTTGTTTATAGGTCTCCTCTCCATGCACAAGTCCCTCTCAAGAACAAGGAAAAAAACCTTAAACTCAGCTCTGAATAAGTACATTTCCTACTTTTTTACTCTCCACCACTCCTTTAAATTCACTTAATGTGGTGAAGGAAGGAGACTTGAGGTGGTGAACACACAATGCAACATACAGAGGTTGTATTATAGAAATGTACACCTGAAACCCATATAATTCTATTGTCCACTGTCACTCCAATAGACTCAAAAAAGAAAAATAAATTCACTTAACGAGTCTTCAACTTCCTTCCAAGACTCTCATGAATGTTTCCTCTATATTCTCCCTGTTTTATTTCTTTTCTAACTTATTATATCGTCTGCTACTGAAGAACTATGCATCTTTTATTTCCCATGTTATTTTCCAAGAAACTTTATTACATGGTGACATTTATTCATAAGTATAAATGACCACATACAACCTTAAAATATACTTACACAGATGTGTAGCATGTAATCAATAAGTTTGTATTTTCCCATAAAGCAAGAAACATTAGGGTAAAAATATATTCTGTCAACTTTCCATCCACATAGTTAACTGCGTGTGTATTCTAGATATTTTCATAAATTAGTTAATTAATAACATAATGTTGAGTCATGTGGCTTTTTGTTTCTGAAATGTTATTTCTTACATAATCTCCAATTGCATTGTTTATCATCTTTGCAAAAACAGATTTTTATTATCTGAGTAGAGTAGATGTAAAACTTAATGAGTGCAGCTTAAAACATGGTGCAGCACAAGTTCACGACCCCTGCAGCACCTCCAAAGGATGCCAAATATAGAAATAATGTGGAAATTACATTTCAGTATTATGGATTCATCTCAAAAGGCACCTTCCTCTCTTCCAGAAGCCCTAGTCTTCTTGGCAAATCATACTTTTTTTTTTTAAGTCAAATACCTTTCATTCCTAAATGGACAAGGAATTCAGCCAAGCAAGATCCTGGAAGGCCTGGGTCAAAATGCAGCTTTCTTTTCTTATATATTCTACCTTTTAAAATATAAATGCATTTTACTGTAAATTAATTCATGTTTATTATGCATGTAGCTAGTACATAAATATGAAAAAATATTATCAGTTTCACATTGCTAATCCTGACAGAACTTTTCTTAAAATTTAAAATATGATACCCTAACTAATACAGCAGAACAATCCAAAGGGCTAACTACCTTCAAGAGCAACTGCAGTAGTGTTGAAAACACTTTTCTCTAATGTGTTTCCATAGATGAAAAATTATGTCTCAAGCCTAATGCTAGTATTTAGCACGGCAACATTTCCTATTTACTTGAGAGAAAACTTAAGTAAAAAACTATTTCCATGATGTTTTGAAAAATTTAACTACTTAAGTACAGCTATCAATTCACGTTTATCCAACTCCAGAGTATTTTAAAAGCTACAGTGACTCTGCAGATGCTCTTTTCCGGACAAATTCCCACACCCCGATGGCAGGAAAACAACACGCTCACCGCATCCGGTCTAAGTCAGAGCGCTGTTAGGTCCGCTGTGCGCTCTTCCTCCTCGAATCACAGGACGCTTTTGTGGAATAACGCTTAATGATCACACGTTTTCAAAACCAGTTCTTAAAGGACTGCTTCAACGTCAACATTTCAATAAATTTGCAGTGTCATTTGTTCAGTTTTGATTAGGAGAGTTCAGCACACACAGCTTCTGAGTGGGTAAGCTATAAGTTTCTCTTTTACTAGGCAGCCCAGGGGACGCCGAGCAATGCTGTGTAACCAGTCGGAGTGAAGGGGGCATCTCCTCTGACACGTGGGGACCACCTTCCTCGCAGGCGGACCCCCAGCCTGGATTGAGGCTGCAAGCATTAGTTCAGCACCCTTGCACAGCCATGTCTTCATAACATTGGAAGAGTTTTGCTCATCCTGTTTATACTTTTATCATTAACTAGAGGGATACTTATGGTACACTAGACATTTTAAGTTAAAAGGGTTTGAGAAGAAGTGAACGATATATCATTCCTAACCTCCTAATCATTATTTCTTTTCTGAAATGATTACTGCCCCAGCGCTTGGTGGTGAGGACGCCTGAGGGGCTGCTAACTTACTGCTGGCCTCAGACTCACTGGACTGCTTGTGCCTGCACGAAGCTTAGCCAATTCCCCTTTCAAGAGGCCTGCTTTTCCCTCTGCCCTGGTGATTCCTAAGCAATTTATTAAAAAGAACTATAGGAAGCTATGGAAGATTAAGAAGAAGAAGAAAACAAACAGGAGCCTTCCTATACCCAACATTAGGTTTTCTAAGAGAGTAAGCATCTCAGCCTTCTCTCCCCAGTGAGAGAAGCCACTCCAGCTTTCTTGTCACCTACACATACACCCTTCCTGCCACTCTCCCCCAGAGGTTCATGGAGATCCCGTGTGCCATCTGGGCTCCACCTGGAACTTAGATGCATCAGGGGCATCTTTGTTTCTGAGCCTTGGCATCCCTTATCCTCCACCAGGAGTGTCCAACCTTTCGACATCTCTGCACCACCCTGGGACAAGAAGAGTTGTCTTGGGCCACGCATTAAATACACTGTGACATGTAATCACAAAAGAAGTCCCATAATGCTGTAAGTAAACTTACAATTTTGTGTTGGGCCACATTCACAGCCACCCTGGGCTGCATGCGGCCCGTGGGCCACAGGTTGGACACCCCTGGGAGTGGTCCAACAACAGCTTCTGGGTCATCTCTGCACCGCTCGACTGGGTCAGAGTAGGCTCTGCTTCCCGGACTTTGGGCTGAGGAACCCTTGTCCATCTTAACCACCACAACAAGAAAACGTTTGCTCCACTTGCCAGTTCTTCAGCCAGGACTCACTTTTGTTCAGCCATACATACTGAAAAGTATACTGTAGCTTAAATGCAAATGGAATCCCACTATTATCATCAGTGTAAAATTAAATACGCACAGCAGTGTATTGGTGTGGTCCTAACTCTCCATCCCTCCCACAGGGAATCATGATGTGGCTGAGCAACCACTGGCTCCTCGTTCTGAATAGCCCCCTCCTTCCTCTGTAGTTAGCATTTCCATGTCTCCTGCTGAGCCTCTCTTGCATTTTATTTTGATCCACATCTCATACAAATCCACGCTGAAATAACCATTTATTTTTGTCATAGAAAAAACAGCCTATTTGTAATTGCTCAGTGTTCATATCTTTGTTGACAGATTGAATTAAAGTGCTTCTACAGAGCTAACATTTTCAGCTTCTGTATTACATAACACACTATGGAACTTTTGAAAATACATTACGTAACACACCATGTAAATTTTAAGTACACAGAGTCGTTCGCCTTTAACTCTCTCTGGAAGAGGCCAAAGAGGTTTATAAATGCTGCCTCTGGCCATGGAAAGGGGAACGAATCAAATGCTTTCCGACGCTACCTGTGTTGGAATTCTAACACCCA
Source organism: Micronycteris hirsuta (assembly GCA_004026765.1). Taxonomy (NCBI): domain Eukaryota; kingdom Metazoa; phylum Chordata; class Mammalia; order Chiroptera; family Phyllostomidae; genus Micronycteris; species Micronycteris hirsuta. The sequence goes on from PVJI01001480.1 coordinate 168,155, forward strand.
GAGATCAGGTAGATTAGAAAAACAGTTCTGACAGGAACATCAATGGTAGAATAGCAGTGAAAACTTTCTTACTCCTGCTCAAGGTATCTTGCCTCTTTACCCTTAAGTAGACATTGCTTAAATATTTAAAATGTAATTAATTGTACCAGTCGATAAAAGGGAAAAAAACTGCAAGTAGGGGAATGGGGGAAATGCCATGATGTTAAAGAAAACACAGTAATTACAACTATTAGAGGAAACTGTTGATAAAGGCAAAAAAAAAAGCATTAAAACTATCAGGAGGTGAGTCTCCCAACGGGAATGAGGGGGAGGTGCAGGCAATAAAGAATCCTTACTATGGTAGAGAAATAGTCTTGGGGGACTTAAGCGGTCAAGAAACATAAAAACACAAGGGCCTCTGTGAAATAGTTTTTCTAAAGAACATGAAATTCATGAGTTTTAAATTAATTGAAGAATTAAGAAATAGACTAAGTGAAAAATATAATCACACTTTTACTCTAATTATTATTTTAATATGAGTATCAGAGATTACATTAAACTCCATATATATATAACCCAATGTCTAAGCTAAATTAAGCCATAGATACAGTGCAATCATTTATCAAGTATTAAAAGGACATAGCTAATAACTGAATCTAGCTTTTAAAACTTGTATTTTAAGAGGCACGTTTAATGTTCCAGTGACTGTGAGAGCCAGTTATGAAACAAACAAATCCTTAATTAGAATCAGATGCAAATTTCTTCCAGGTGCTAATTTCACTGTTCTGGAAAATACACATTAGTTCAATGCAAGTTCTTTCACGTCACGCCCAGGTAATGGTCGGCTCAAAGAGATTTGACGTATGTGAACAATTGGTTCTACTTGAGAAGTAATAACATGATAGATTGTAACCAAAGTGCAAGAAAACTCAGCAGAGGAGTGAAACTCTTCAGGTAATGCTCAAGGCCATTGGGTCCCAGCCCTTTCCCAGATGGGTGTCCAGAAGGATGACTTCTTGCCATAGTAACTTCAACTATCAACCAGCTCTAAGTGTGCCTCACACAGCCCAGGCAGTGACGATCCCTGACAGGTTCACATGCATCTTATTATGTAACGCACAAAGCACCCTCTCTAAGGAGTCCTTTACAATTTGTCCCAGGTTTATAGCTGAGAAGATGGAGCTTCGAATAAGTTAGGCTCACACAGCATGGAATCAGAAAAAAAAAGAAATATAAGCAAAAGGCTCCCAACTGAAAATCCTGTGTACTTTCCAATATGCTACCTAGAATTTATCTCAGTACACCCTTAATACGGAGATCCTCTACAGTCGACAGAACTCTGGGAAGACTCTTTATGAGATTACTCATTAGGGAGAACCTGAAATAATTCACAATATACAGGTGAAAATTAGAAAAAGTTACATGCTATTGACTTATTTTATTTGACACAGGGCCAGACATACCTTGATCTTTGTAATGTACAGCTGGATGCACGTATATAAATTGCAATGTTTCCTCTGCACATTCTTTTCTTAGGTTTTCTCACATACTTATTAAACAGATTGATTACAGGTATACACAGCAATGAAAACCTGTTATTTTAAGTTTGGTATCTATAAACTGTAACAGAACATCATCCATTGGAAGTTTGGGGATTTCTTGGCATTTCTTCTAACATCTTGAAAGATGGCCAACGTGTTCTGCCTCATCTAGCTTTCCCTCAGGACAACACGTTCTAAGCATCAGCCTCAGTCTTCTACAAGTAGAGACCTGAAATTCAAACATGAGTAACAAACTATGTAAGAAGTGACTTTCCCTTCGTGTGCTCTATATAGACTTTTACAGTGGCACAAAAGAATTCTCCACTGAAGAAAATACTTAAATAAAAACTGACTCGCACTGCATGCTACCTGCAGGAAACAGGCTAAAGGCTCTGGACATCATATCTTACTTTAATCTCCAGGTAGGAAAATGGTTTGACAAGGTTTAGAAGAGAAATTCTCAAATTTCAGAATACATAAAAATTGCCCAGAAGACATGTTTAAAATTACGGGTAGCTGGGACTCAGTTCCAGAGTTCCTGATTCAATAGGGTTGGGTCATGCCAAGGACTCTGCATTGGGAATAAAATGTCAGAAACAAATGATGTAGATCTCAGGGACACACAGAAGACACTGGGGAACAGCGCTCTAATGGATCCGTGTCAGCATTTTATAACACTGATGTTCACATCAACGTCTTGTTGGGCATCTTGTGTAATTGATAGCAGCTTCATCCTACTTTGTGTTAGGCCCTAAGTAGCTATTAAAATTTAAAATTTACAGATAAAACACATAATAGGTAAATTAATCTAATTTGTTTAGCCTTTACACTCAGACAATGATCAATTAACATATAAATGTTTTCCTTCTTTAGCATTACAATTATCTGTCTAAAGAGTCACTTTCTTAATCACTGTCCTGTAAGATTTTCAGGTAATTAATGTGGGAAACCTATTTTTATTTGTCACAGTCACTTCTAAGTGAGTTACAATCCCTAGCCAATAAGAATATTATTTAATTTAGGTGAATGGGTGACAATTAAGCAACACAAGCCAATATTTAGGATCATAATTCCATATTAGAGACTACAAAATAAAATAATGCACATGTTAATAACTCAATTTTACACAAGTTTACAATGTAATTAAATTACAATTTGCTCTTCCAGAAAAAGATTTTAAAGGTTAGATTTCTTATTAGAAAAACTTGAGTATGCCATTACTGTGCTAGATCAGAAGCCAGTTTCAAAGTGTGCTTTATTGAAAATGTATAATTTTTTAGCTCAACAAAGTATATAATTATAGGCCAGAGTCAGAACCTTTCTCTTAGCAATATATTTTTTCAGAAATATCTCCTTGAGCAAGGGAAAAAAAAGAGAAAATAAACAAAGGGGACTACATCAAACTTAAGGGCTTTTGCATAGCAAAAGAAACCATCAACAAAGTTAAAAGACAACACACTGAATTGGAGAACATATTCAACCAATGATACATCTGATGGGTTAATATCCCAAATTTATGAAGAACTTACAAAACTCAACACTGACAAACAATCTAATTAAAAAATGGGCAAAAGACCTGAATAGATATTTCTCCAAAGAGGACATACAGATGGCCCATAGACATACAAAAAGATGCTCAATGTCACTAATCATCGGAGAAATGCAAAGTAAAACCACAACGAGATATCACCTCACACCTGTCGGAATGGCTAGCACCAAGAAATCAATAAACAATAAGTGCTGAGGAGGGACTGGAGGAAAAGGAACGCTCATGCACTGTTGGTGGGAGTGCAGACTGGTGTGGCCACTCTGGAACACCACATGGAGTTTCCTCAAAAAATTAAAAATGGAACTACTTTTTGACCCAGCTATTCCACTTTGGGCAATATATCCAAAGAAACTCAAAACACTAATTTGAAAAGACATTTACATTTGATTCAAAGACTAGAATAAGTAAATCACTAAAGAGTATCATTTGGAAAATTAAAATTGTCCTTCGGTCCAGTTTAATGCACTAGGAAATGGCCCTTGATGACATTTCATTCCTATAAACAATACCATTTAGAAATCTTTGTAATTTCCTTCCCAGATTCTACAAATGGAATGATTTTTAAAAGTCCTTTGAGTAAACATGGAAAATTCAAGCTTTTCACAAACTACAGTGTGTTTTGTCTTAAGAGATCTATGCTGCGTTTCCTAATTCAATCACGATCAGAAGATTCCCAGTGGGTAAGCTTATTTTTAAGATACTCTGTCCTGAAACTAAATGAACTATTTCCACTGTAATGTTCATTTAGTAAATTGTATCTCATTGCTGATTCCCATGTTCTTCAAACAGGAAAAGCAAGTTCATCTCCATTTACAGACAGCACACAACTTTATTTTTCCACATTCCAAGAGATTTAGAACATACTAGGGTGGAAACAAAATACCATAGCAATGGAGAAGAACAGAAGCTAAGCCGTATTTTCCAAACACGCAGGCCTAAATAAACACAACTTCTGAAAGTTGTTAATAATCAACATGGCACTCAAAGGGATGGGGGGGTGGGCACAGCTGTGAACTCTCATGTATTGACTACCACAAAATTACCCAATCACCCAGGAAGGTGAAGCAACATTCTTGTTATTAGCAAAGCCTGAAGAGAAAAATTCCTCTGCATACATCTGGTTGGCTACTATGCTCCAAAAAACAGAGACTTTACTTCATTGGTTATGTTCTTTTATTTATAGTAAATGGCCTGGTAATCAGGTACTGGAAAGGAGCTTTAAGTTCCAAAGGAGTCATGACTGACTTCATCTGAAACTTTGAGTTCAAATATATGCATTGGAAAATCACTTCCCCCTTGATAATTAGTACAGTCATGCACTATTCAAAAATTCCTGAAGGTCACCAAAACGTACATGGATTCTAGTAATGAGAAAGTAAAGCAGCTACCTAGTTCCTGCGGCCATGTAGATTATTCATCCCTATCACTGAAGTTGGGAAAGAAAAAGAAATTATAATTCTAAGACTTATTCTCATCTGACATCCAGGATGGCATATGGGCTTCACCTCACTTGCCTTCCCCACCTGACAAATAGTAGATACCCAGAGAACCATGTTTGAGAAAAATTTGGGACTGCCTCCACACTCAACCACACTGAGTGTGTGGATGCTTAGCAATTTGGTCTATCAAGGTGAGAAGCAGCAGGTCCTCTGTCAGGTACAAGAAGAACCTGTCTTAAATGATGTAGATTTATCGCTTGCATGGATCAAAAAAAAAAAAGACCTCACTGAAAAATACAAAATCTTTATTTCCACATTTTGTTGTGCCTTGGGGAAGTTAGTACCACTAAAATAAATACATTTTGTAAACTTTCACCATACTATTTGAACAAGCTATAGAATGAGAAATAATGCTACGGTTGATAGGGAAAATTATAAAAGTAAAAAAGAGAAGTAAAGCAAATATTTAACATTTAAGCATACAAAAACCCCAAAATAATTGACATAGAACTATAGGAAGATCACCCCCCCCCCAAATATTTAATGAAATCTTACTGCCAACAAAGAGTAAAATATCCAGCCTGGAATTTACTTTTAATAACTGGTAGTTATTGAATATGCTTTAATAAAAGGTAAATTTTTTAAAGCTTCAAATAAATCTCTACATTTGTATTAATTTAAATAAAAAGTAATTATGACATGCAGAAATAAATGTTCATTATCAATTTTATTTGCCTTAAAATTCTTCCAGATAAAATATGGATTGGCATTTTTTTTTTATTTATTTTTAGAGAGAGGAGAAGGGAAGGAGAAAGAGAGGGAGAGAAACAGCAATGTATGGTTGCCTCTCACATGGCCCTCATGGGGACCTGGCCTGCAACCCAGGCATGTGCCCTGACTGGGAATCGAACCGGGACTGTCTGGTTCCCAGCCCGCGCTCAATCCACTGAGCTACACCAGCCAGGGCTGGATTGGCATTTTAATTGCAACATAAACAGCCTCTGGTATCAAAATGAACTATATAAGCACCAATTAAGGGAAAAATAAAACAATTTGAAATTTGCACACACAATTTGGGGCTATTTTTCTTAGTAAAAGCTACACTGAGAAATTTAAATATACCTGAATGATATGTAAACCCAAAAAATGTGTCTTCACCTTATTAAAAGCAGATACATGATAGAAAAATTACCTTTTTTTAAATCAATGGAAACTATATATGGCTAATCAGTAGTCTTCTTTTAATTTAAACAAATACATTTTGCGGGCAGTTTAAAGGGTCATGAGCATTCATTTCTTTTCCTGACAAGATCCAGTACAGGCAAATCATGCTTTTAAGTGTCACTAGATAAGATACTATGGAGAAAGATTCAGAAATACAGGAGAGAAAAGAGAGAACCCAGGAGTAGAGGAGATAAACAAGAGAACCCAGAAGTACAATAAAATAAAGGCTTTGTAATGCCTGTATAGCTTAGTAATGAGGTGATAATAATAACAATGCTTCTGTTCATTCTATGCTTGAGGCAAAGTGCTAAATATTTCTACACAATACCTCACTAATATCTCAGACAATTAACTTCATTTCTTAAAACAGCTTTGAGATATAATTCCTACAACATACAATCCATGCAAAATGCAGCTCAATGGTTTTCAGTACATTCACATGTATAAGCAACCATCCCCACAGTCATTTTTAGAATATTATCATCACCTCAGGAAAAAAAAAAGAGGGAACACTAACACTAGGATCAAAACTTTGTCAAAGACTTCATTATATACTTTGGCTAAAATATAGCCATTATCACACTCTTGTACTATTGGTGATCTTTAGAATACAATAGAGAAAATTACTGCAAAATAATTTTAATTAAAAAACTCTCTTGCTAGCAGGAAGAAAAGAGAGTAAACCAGACTTTCCCATTTTGCAAAATGGAAGTATTGAGGCATCTTCAAATTGCTTCTAAATAGAAATGTTGTGCTGTTTTTCTTGGAGGCATATTATTTCCAAAGTCAAGACAAAAGTAAAGAATAAAAATATAGTTAGAAGGAAAATGAAGGTGGGTCACTACAGAAGTGCTAAGGGAATTCTTATCCAAAGGCTATAACAAAGACAAATTGAGCAAACATTTGCTGAGCATATTCTATATACAGTATCAACCTTGTTACTAAGGAAGAGACAGAACTATTAAATGCATTGTACTAGAGAGTACATTATAATTGAGCCTTTGCAATGGAAGTACAATTAGACCAAAGTAATCATAAAAGTTCCCCTTAAAGAAAATTGTAAATTGACAAAAATTTAGCTAGATTAAGAAGGAGAAAGGGAAAAGATTCAAAATGAAAAATGAAAAAAAGAAACATTATAATTGATAGTATAGAAATATATAGGATGATTAGAGGCTACTACGATGCCAACAAATCACTTAACCTAGAAAAAATGGATAAACTCTTAGAAACATACAAACTATAAAGACTGAATCAGAGACAGAAAATTTGAGTAGATTAATAGTGAATAAGGGGGTTAAATCAGTAAACAAAACCTTCCCAACCAAGAAAAGCTTGGGATTACATGGCTTTATTGGCAAATTCTATTAAACATTTAAATGACAATCAATGTCAATTCTTAATCTCTTCCCAAAAATTGGAGAGGAGGGAACACTCCTGGACTCTTCTTACTCATCCAGCATTATCCTGATACCAAAATCAGATAAGGAAACTACAAGAAAGAAAACTATAGACTAGTATCACTGATAAGCATAGACGTAAAAATTCTCAACAAAATATTAGCAAAACAAATTCAACAACACATTAAAAAGATTATACATAAGGGGGGGGAAAGATGGCGACAAAGTAGGAGGGAGCGGGATCGGCTTCCTCCAGCCCACTGGTGGGATATCTGGCTGATTTTCTGAGGAGTGGAGCGATCGCCCAGCTTTATCCAGGAAGATTGGCGACCAGGATTGCGCATAAAACTGAAAGATCAGCTGGTAGGGAGTCTGCTTCGGAGGGAAGGGATTCACGGGGAACCGGGAGGTCTGCGGATCCAGTCGCAGCAGCTTCCCAGCTTGTTCCAGGATCCGTGGGAGGGAGCTGGATTGGGGTGTGTGAGTTGCCAAAGCAGGCGCGCGCGTCTGTTGGGAGAGCCTTGGTCCCCAGCAGTCTGGAGGTCGGTGTGTACGTGGGGGCTGGTCTGCAGAGGCCGGCGATCCCAGCGGGAGGAATTCGAGATTGAACTGAACGGGAGACCGAGGCCTGGAACTCTGGGACCAGGCGCGCACCCGGCGAAGCCAGTCAGGGGCGGCTGGGGGTGATGCCCGACTGGGCGCCCAGGCCTGCGGCTTGCAAGTGCCCGAAACCAGAGATAAAAGCAGTCAACAAATACAGGGGCCCGGAGCTCATTCTGGGAGGGCCTGAGACACAACCCAGCCACTGTGATCCGAGACCTGTGGTACAGACTCCCTCCGTGGGAGAAAAACATCGAACCCCACTGAAGGGAGACACAGACCTCACAAACTCTGACTTAGGGTGGGGATCAGACAGCCCAGAAGAGATGCTGTGAATTCCTAGCAACTCAGCTGGAGGCAGGACAGCAGCTAAGACTGCAGCCCAGGAAGAAAGCAGGGGAAGTCTGATATCTTCCCAGCCTGTCTCAGTCCTGACCAGACGCAGTTGAAGCCAGCCAACAGAAGTCTTTTTTTTTCTTTTTTTCTTCTTTCTTTTGTTTTCTCTTTGTTTCTTTGTTTGTTTTACCCCACCCTTCTTCCTATCTGTCCTTTTATATTTTTTTAACTCCTTCTACCTTCCCTTCACATGGTATTCCTAGTTTTCTCTTCTTTTTATCTCATATGTTTTATTATATTTTATTTTATGTTATTTGAGTATTATTTTTTCTTTATCTTTCTTTTTCCTTTTCTTTTGCTTTCTTTTCCTTCTTTTTCTCCCTTCCCCTCTCTTCTTTGTCCACAGGTGAGACATTAAAACCTGGAATTGTGAAAAGAATAGAGTGGGACCCAGACAAGTGTCAGCCCAAAAAACAGAGACAGTGACACAAAATTAACTTCGCTGCTCCAGAGAACTTGGCAGATCAATTTAAGAATCAGAGGCTAGCAAGAAGAATCCCACAAACAATGGGAAGACAAAGAAACAATCCCCAGAAAGGAAAGGAGGAAGCCCCAGAAAGAATGATAAATGAAACAGAGGCAAGCCAACTATCAGATATAGAGTTCAAAACATATGTTATCAGGCAGCTCAAGAAACTCAAGAAGCTTGACGAACTCACAGAAAACTACCAGAAACTACAGGGAAACTATAATGAACTCACTGCAAACTATGTCAACATGAAAAAGGAAATAGAAACTATTCACAAGGGCCAAGAGGAAATGAAGAATACAATATCTAAACTGAAGAACACAATAGAAGGAATCAAAAGCAGGCTCAATGAGGCAGAGGATCGGATCAGCGAACTGGAGGACAAGGTTGAAAAAAGCAACCAAAAAGAGCAAGAACAGGAAAAGAGGCTCAGAAAGAATGAAGAGGTATTAAGGGAAATGCAGGACAACATGAAACATAATAATATTCGTATAATAGGGATACCAGAAGGAGAAGAAGAAGGGCAAGGGATAGAAAGCGTGTTTGAAAAAGTAATGATGGAAAACTTCCCTAATCTGATGAGAGAAAAAGCCACACAAATCCAGGAAATACAGAGAGTCCCATTCAAAAGGAATCCTAATAGGCCCACTTCAAGACACATCATCATTAAAATGGCAAAATTCCAAGACAAAGAGAGAATCCTAAAGACAGTGAGGCAGAAACAGGAAGTAACATACAAGGGAACCCCAATAAGGTTAGCAGCTGACTTCTCAATGGAAACACTCCAAGCCAGAAGGGAATGGCAAGAAATATTCCAAGTAATGAGAACCAGAGGCCTGCAACCAAGACTACTCTACCCAGCAAGGCTCTTAATCAAGATAGATGGCCAAATAAGGAGCTTCCAAGACAAAAGAAGTCTAAAAGAATACACCTCCGCCAAACCAGCTGTGCAAGAGATCCTGCAGGGACTGATTTAAGGAAAGGAAGGGAAAGAGAGAGAGTGAGGAACACATGTACAAAAAAAATGGCAATGAATAAGTACCTATCAATAATAACCTTAAACGTAAATGGATTAAATGCTCCAATTAAAAGACATAGAATAGCGGAACGTATAAGAAAGCACGACCCACACATATGCTGCCTACAAGAGACCCACCTCAGGACAAAAGACATACACAGACTGAAAGTGAAGGGCTGGAAACAAGTTTTCCAAGCAAACGGACAAGAAAGAAGAGCTGGGGTAGCAATACTTATATCAGATAAAATAGACTTCCGAAAAAGGGCCATAAGGAGAGATTCAGAAGGACACTTTATAATACTCAAGGGAAGAATCCACCAAGAAGACATAAATATTATAAATATATACGCACCCAACACAGGAGCACCCAAATACATAAAGAAAATCTTGGAGGACTTCAAGAAGGACATTGATAGCAACACAATTATAGTAGGGGACTTCAACACCCCACTGTCAAAAATGGACAGATCCTCCAAACAAAATATCAGCAAAGACACTGTGGCACTGAACAATGCTCTAGAAGAAATGGACTTAATTGATATATATAGGGCCCTTCACCCCAAAGAAGCTAAATATACATTCTTTTCAAATGCACATGGAACATTTTCAAAAATAGACCATATGATAGGACACAAAACAAGCCTCAACAAATTCAAGAAAATTGAAATCATACCAAGTTTTTTCTCTGCCCACAAGGGACTGAAATTAGAAACCAACCCAAAGGAAAAAAACCCAAAGCACTCAAAATCATGGAGACTGAATAGCATGCTGTTAAACAATGAATGGGTCAAAGATGAGATTAGGGAAGAAATCAAAAAGTTCCTTGAAACAAATGAAAATGAACTGACAACAACCCAAAACTTATGGGACACAGCGAAGGCTGTGAGGGAAGTCCTGAGAGGGAAGTTCATAGCGATACAGGCCTACTTAAAAAGAACAGAAACAGTTTACACAAACAACCTAACCCTACGCCTACAAGAACTTGAGGAACAACAGCAAAGACAACCCAGAGCAAATAGAAGGAAGTAAATAACCAAGATCAGATCAGAATTAAATGACAATTCTAAGGATCAATGAATCCAGGAGCTGGTTCTTTGAAAAGATAAACAAAATAGACAAGCCTTTTAGCAGACTCATCAAGAAAAAAAGAGAAAGGACCCAAATAAACTCAATCAGAAATGAAAGAGGAGATATTACAACTGATGCCACAGAAATACAAATAATTATAAGTCACTACTATGAAGAACTGTATGCTAAGAAATATGAAAACCTAGGAGAAATGGACAAATTTTTAGAAAATTATAATCTTCCAAAACTCAATAAGAAAGAAACAGAAAGCCTGAACCAACCAAAAACAGTGGATGAAATTAAAGCAGTAATCAAAAAACTCCCAACACACAAAAGCCCTGGACCAGATGGTTTCACAGAAGAATTCTACAATGCATTTAAGGAGGAACTAACATCTATCCTTCAGACTATTCCAAAAAATCCAAAATGATGGAAGACTCCCAAACTCTTTTTATGATGCCAGCATCATCCTAATCCCAAAACCAGAAAAAGACACAACAAAGAAAGAAAACTTCAAGCCAATATCACTGATGAACATTGACGCTAAAATTCTCAACAAAATATTAGCAAACTACATCCAGCAATACATTAAAAAGATCATTCACCATGACCAAGTAGGTTTCATCCCAGGGATGCAAGGATGGTACAACATTTGCAAAACGATAAGCATAATACATCACATAAACAAAAGCAAAGACAAAAATCACATGATCATATCAATAGATGCAGAAAAAGCATTCGATAAGGTACAACATCCATTTATGATAAAAACACTTAGCAAAGTGGGAATAGAAGGAGCATTCCTCAACATAATAAAGGCCATATATGAGAAACCTACAGCCAACATTATATTCAATGGACAAAAACTAAAATCTTTCCCACTAAGATCAGGAACAAGACAAGGTTGCCCACTATCACCACTTCTATTCAACATAGTTCTGGAAGTTTTGGCCACAGCAATTAGACAAGAAAAGGAAATAAAAGGCATCCAAATTGGAAAGGAGGAAACAAAACTGTCGTTGTTTGCAGACGACATGATAGTATACTTAGA